>CM059798.1:25784393-26003012 GCA_030435695.1 Brachymystax lenok tsinlingensis
CCTCCCTCCCTCCCTCTATCCCCTCCCTCCCTCTCTCTATCACTCCCTGCCTCTCTCTATCCCTCCTCCCTCCCTCTATCCCCTCCCTCCCTCTCTCTATCCCCTCCCTCCCTCTCTCTATCCCTCCCTCCCTCCCTCTATCCCTCCCTCCCTCTATCCCCTCCCTCCCTCTCTCTATCCATCCCTCCCTCTATCCCCTCCCTCCCTGCCTCTCTATATCCCCTCCCTCCATTCTCTCTCTCCTTCTAATTTTCTCTTACATGCTTACTGCTGCCTCCCCCTCTCTCTCTCTCTCTCTCTCTGCATTCTCTGCAGTAAATCTTGTAGTGCATTCTGGGTAGCAGCGAGGCTGTGTGTTATTGTGAAACCGTGACTCGGCTGTGTCTGTCTCTCACTGACACAGACAGAAGGACAATGTCTCTCTCTCTCTCTCACGCGTGCTCGCGCAATCCCTCTCTCCCCATCCTTCACTCCCTGAGCTGAGACTAAGACTTCTATTGATGAGATAATGTGTGTCTGCGTGTGTGTGTTATCGCTTCAGAGGTGAAATGTAAATTACATTTCAGGACATCAGATGCGATATAATCAAATTGAAGAGAGAGGAAGAGAGACAGAGAGAGAGAGACAGAGCGAGAGAGAGAGAAAAGGAGAGAGAGAGAGAGAGAGAGAGAGAGAGAGAGAGGTAAGAGGGGTGAGAGAGGGAGAGAGAGACAGACCAGGGTCCTATGGGTCTCCCTATTCCCTATATAGTGCACTACTTTAGACCAGAGCCCTATGGGTCTCCCTATTCCCTATATAGTGCACTACTTTAGACCAGGGCCCTATGGGTCTCCCTATTCCCTATATAGTGCACTACTTTAGACCAGAGCCCTATGGGTCTCCCTATTCCCTATATAGTGCACTACTTTAGACCAGAGCCCTATGTCATTTGGGACACATCCCTGATTACTACTGGTCTATCTGAATAAATGCCGCACAATCCACCTAGCCTGCTACCAGACATACACACAAACACACACACACACACACACACACAATCACAGACCACTCCACAAAGCCTGAGACATAAGATCACTCCATCCCTTCTTTGCGATTCACATCCCTACTCCCATCCCTCCCTTCTCCATCCCTCCCTTCTCCATCCATCCCTCCCTCCCATCCCTCCCTCCCTCCCATCCCTCCCTCCATCCCTCTCTCCCTCCCCTCTCTCCCTCCCTCTCTCCCTCCCCTCTCTCTCCTTCACTTCTCCATCCCTCTCTCCCCCAAGACTTACTGTGTTGTCGGGTCGTGGTGTGGATAATAGCATCTCTGGATGTTCCACGGTGGATCCATCTTTATAGCGATAAAGTCCAGGTCTATCCGTGGAGGGGAGAGAGAGGAGATCGCTACGGCAACAGAGACAGACCAGACAGACAGAGAGAGAGAGAGAGAGAGATAGAACAGACTGAGCTGCAGTAACACAGAGGGGAAGGGGATTGGCTACAAGGGGCAGCAGCCAATCGGAAAGAAAAGGGAGGGAGGAGGGAGATTATCAATTGGTTGGGGAGTCTCTCTCAAGTGCTCTCTCTCTCTTTCTCTCTGTCTGTTTCTTCTTTCTCTCTCTCTCTCTCTCTCTCTCTCTCTCTCTCTCTCTCTCTCTCTCTCTCTCTCTCTCTCTCTCTCTCTCTCTCTCTCTCTCTCTCTCTCTCTCTCTCTCTCTCTCTCTCTCTCTCTCTCTCTCTCAATTCAATTCAATTAAAAGGGCTTTATTAGCATGGGAAACATATGTTTAATCAATGTAATCCATTTTAAAATCAGACTGTAACACATCAAAATATGGAAAAAGTCAAGGGGTGTGACTACTTTCTGAAGGCCCTGTCGCACACGGTGTCGCTAACTAGCAAGCTAGCTAGTTGGCTTGAACACGGTGTCACCCCACCAGCCAATGGGATGCTTGAGGCGGGGGGGGGGCAATCCTGCAGATGGAACGTCCCAAATTGCGGGCTGCAGTTGCACACTATTGACCCAACCACCCTACTTAAACGTTTGCCTTGACAGCTTCTAACCCCAAGCCATAAGACTCTTGAACAGCTAATCAAATGGCTACCCAGACTGTATATAGCCTCCACATTGACTCTGTACCGGTACCCCCTGTATATAGCCTCCACATTGACTCTGTACCGGTACCCCCCTGTATATAGCCTCCCCATTGACTCTGTACCGTAACACCCTGTATATAGCCTCCACATTGACTCTGTACCGGTACCCCCTGTATATAGTCTCCACATTGACTCTGTACCGGTACCCCCTGTATATAGCCTCCACATTGACTCTGTGCCGGTACACCCTGTATATAGCCTCCACATTGACTCTGTACCGGTACCCCCCTGTAAATAGCCTCCACATTGACTCTGTACCGGGTACCCCTGTATATAGTCTCCACATTGACTCTGTACCGGTACCCCCTGTATATAGCCTCCACATTGACTCTGTACCGGTACCCCCTGTATATAGCCTCCACATTGACTCTGTACCGTAACACCCTGTATATAGCCTCCACATTGACTCTGTACCGTAACACCCTGTATATAGCCTCCACATTGACTCTGTACCGTAACACCCTGTATATAGCCTCCACATTGACTCTGTACCGGTACCCCCTGTATATAGCCTCCACATTGACTCTGTACCGGTACCCCCTGTATATAGTCTCCACATTGACTCTGTACCGGTACCCCCTGTATATAGCCTCCACATTGACTCTGTACCGGTACCCCCTGTATATAGCCTCCACATTGACTCTGTACCGGTACCCCCTGTATATAGCCTCCACATTGACTCTGTACCGTAACACCCTGTATATAGCCTCCACATTGACTCTGTACCGTAACACCTTGTATATAGTCTCCACATTGACTCTGTACCGGTACCCCCTGTATATAGCCTCCACATTGACTCTGTACCGGTACCCCCTGTATATAGTCTCCACATTGACTCTGTACTGGTACCCCTGTATATAGTCTCCACATTGACTCTGTACCGGTACCCCCTGTATATAGCCTCCACATTGACTCTGTACCAGTACCCCTGTATATAGCCTCCACATTGACTCTGTACCGGTACCCCTGTATATAGCCTCCACATTGACTCTGTACCGTAACACCCTGTATATAGCCTCCACATTGACTCTGTACCGGTACCCCCTGTATATAGTCTCCACATTGACTCTGTACTGGTACCCCTGTATATAGCCTCCACATTGACTCTGTACCGTAACACCCTGTATATAGCCTCCACATTGACTCTGTACCGTACTCCCTGTATATAGTCTCCACATTGACTCTGTACCGTACCCCCTGTATATAGCCTCCACATTGACTCTGTACCGTAACACCCTGTATATAGCCTCCACATTGACTCTGTACTGCAGTACCCCCTGTATATAGCCTCCACATTGACTCTGTACCGTAACACCCTGTATATAGCCTCCACATTGACTCTGTACCGTACCCCTGTATATAGTCTCCACATTGACTCTGTACTGGTACCCCCTGTATATAGCCTCCACATTGACTCTGTACCGTAACACCCTGTATATAGCCTCCACATTGACTCTGTACCGTACCCCTGTATATAGTCTCCACATTGACTCTGTACCGCAGTACCCCCTGTATATAGCCTCCACATTAACTCTGTACCGGTACCCCTGTATATAGCCTCCACATTGACTCTGTACCGGTACCCCCTGTATATAGCCTCCACATTGACTCTGTACCGGTACCCCCTGTATATAGCCTCCACATTGACTCTGTACCGGTACCCCTGTATATAGTCTCCACATTGACTCTGTACCGGTACCCCCTGTATATAGCCTCCACATTGACTCTGTACCGTACCCCTGCATATAGTCTCCACATTGACTCTGTACCGGTACCCCCCTATATATAGCCTCCACATTGACTCTTTACCGGTACCCCCTGTATATAGTCTCCACATTGACTCTGTACCGGTACCCCCTGTATATAGCCTCCACATTGACTCTGTACCGGTACCCCCCTGTATATAGTCTCCACATTGACTCTGTACCGGTACCCCCTGCATATATTCTCCACATTGACTCTGTACCGGTACCCCCTGTATATAGCCTCCGCATTGACTCTGTACCGGTACCCCCTGTATATAGTCTCCACATTGACTCTGTACCGTAACACCCTGTATATATCCTCCACATTGACTCTGTACCGTAACACCCTGTATATAGCCTCCACATTGACTCTGTACCGGTACCCCCTGTATATAGCCTCCGCATTGACTCTGTACCGGTACCCCCTGTATATAGTCTCCACATTGACTCTGTACCGGTACCCCCTGTATATAGCCTCCACATTGACTCTGTACCATAACACCCTGTATATATCTTCCACATTGACTCTGTACCGTAACACCCTGTATATAGCCTCCACATTGACTCTGTACGGTAACACCCTGTATATAGTCTCCACATTGACTCTGTACCGGTACCCCCTGTATATAGCCTCCACATTGACTCTGTACCGTAACACCCTGTATATAGTCTCCACATTGACTCTGTACCGGTACCCCCTGTATATAGCCTCCACATTGACTCTGTACCGGTACCCCCTGTATATAGTCTCCACATTGACTCTGTACTGGTACCCCCTGTATATAGTCTCCACATTGACTCTGTACTGGGTACCCCCTGTATATAGTCTCCACATTGACTCTGTACCGGTACCCCTGTATATAGCCTCCACATTGACTCTGTACCAGTACCCCTGTATATAGCCTCCACATTGACTCTGTACCGGTACCCCCTGTATATAGCCTCCACATTGACTCTGTACCGTAACACCCTGTATATAGCCTCCACATTGACTCTGTACCGGTACTCCCTGTATATAGTCTCCACATTGACTCTGTACTGGTACCCCCTGTATATAGCCTCCACATTGACTCTGTACCGTAACACCCTGTATATAGCCTCCACATTGACTCTGTACTGGTACCCCCTGTATATAGTCTCCACATTGACTCTGTACCGGTACCCCCTGTATATAGCCTCCACATTGACTCTGTACCGTAACACCCTGTATATAGCCTCCACATTGACTCTGTACTGGTACCCCTGTATATAGCCTCCACATTGACTCTGTATGAACACCCTGTATATAGCCTCCACATTGACTCTGTACCGGTACCCCCTGTATATAGTCTCCACATTGACTCTGTACCGGTACCCCTGTATATAGCCTCCACATTGACTCTGTACTCAGAACACCCTGTATATAGCCTCCACATTGACTCTGTACCGGTACCCCTGTATATAGTCTCCACATTGACTCTGTACCGGTACTCCCTGTATATAGCCTCCACATTGACTCTGTACTGTAACACCCTGTATATAGCCTCCACATTGACTCTGTACTGTACCCTGTATATAGCCTCCACATTGACTCTGTACCGTACCCCTGTATATAGCCTCCACATTGACTCTGTACTGGTACCCCCTGTATATAGTCTCCACATTGACTCTGTACTGTACCCCTGTATATAGCCTCCACATTGACTCTGTACCGTAACACCCTGTATATAGCCTCCACATTGACTCTGTACCCCTGTATATAGCTCCACATTGACTCTGTGCTACCCCTGTATATAGCCTCCACATTGACTCTGTGCAGGTACCCCCTGTATATAGTCTCCACATTGACTCTGTGCAGTACCCTGTATAGTCTCCACATTGACTCTGTACATCTGTATATAGTCTCCACATTGACTCTGTACATTGTATATAGCCTCCACATTGACTCTGTACAGTACCCCCTGTATATAGCCTCCACATTGACTCTGTGCAGTACCTGTATATAGCCTCCACATTGACTCTGTACTAACACCCTGTATATAGCCTCCACATTGACTCTGTGCAGTACCCCCTGTATATAGTCTCCACATTGACTCTGTGCAGTACCCCCTGTATATAGCCTCCACATTGACTCTGTGCAGTAACACCCTGTATATAGCCTCCACATTGACTCTGTGCAGTACCCCCTGTATATAGTCTCCACATTGACTCTGTGCAGTACCCCCTGTATATAGCCTCCACATTGACTCTGTACCGTAACACCCTGTATATAGCCTCCACATTGACTCTGTACCGGTACCCCCTGTATATAGCCTCCACATTGACTCTGTACCGTAACACCCTGTATATAGCCTCCACATTGACTCTGTACCGGTACCCCTGTATATAGTCTCCACATTGACTCTGTGCAGTACCCCCTGTATATAGCCTCCACATTGACTCTGTACCGTAACACCCTGTATATAGCCTCCACATTGACTCTGTGCAGTACCCCCTGTATATAGTCTCCACATTGACTCTGTACCGGTACCCCCTGTATATAGCCTCCACATTGACTCTGTGCAGTAACACCTGTATATAGCCTCCACATTGACTCTGTGCAGTACCCCCTGTATATAGCCTCCACATTGACTCTGTGCAGTACCCCCTGTATATAGCCTCCACATTGACTCTGTACCGGTACCCCCTGTATATAGTCTCCACATTGACTCTGTGCAGTACCCCCTGTATATAGCCTCCACATTGACTCTGTACCGTAACACCCTGTATATAGCCTCCACATTGACTCTGTGCAGTACCCCTGTATATAGTCTCCACATTGACTCTGTGCAGTACCCCCTGTATATAGCCTCCACATTAACTCTGTACAGTACCCCCTGTATATAGCCTCCACATTGACTCTGTGCAGTACCCCCTGTATATAGCCTCCACATTGACTCTGTGCAGGTACCCCCTGTATATAGCCTCCACATTGACTCTGTACCGGTACCCCCTGTATATAGTCTCCACATTGACTCTGTGCAGTACCCCCTGTATATAGCCTCCACATTGACTCTGTACCGGTACCCCCTGCATATAGTCTCCACATTGACTCTGTACCGGTACCCCCTGTATATAGCCTCCACATTGACTCTGTACCGTAACACCCTGTATATAGCCTCCACATTGACTCTGTACAGTACCCCCTGTATATAGTCTCCACATTGACTCTGTACCGGTACCCCCTGTATATAGTCTCCACATTGACTCTGTACCCCCTGTATATAGCCTCCACATTAACTCTGTACAGTACCCCCTGTATATAGCCTCCACATTGACTCTGTACCGTACCCCCTGTATATAGCCTCCACATTGACTCTGTACAGTACCCCCTGTATATAGCCTCCACATTGACTCTGTACAGTACCCCCTGTATATAGTCTCCACATTGACTCTGTGCAGTACCCCCTGTATATAGCCTCCACATTGACTCTGTACCGGTACCCCCTGCATATAGTCTCCACATTGACTCTGTACCGGTACCCCCCTATATATAGCCTCCACATTGACTCTTTACCGGTACCCCCTGTATATAGTCTCCACATTGACTCTGTGCAGGTACCCCCTGTATATAGCCTCCACATTGACTCTGTACAGTACCCCCTGTATATAGTCTCCACATTGACTCTGTGCAGTACCCCCTGCATATATTCTCCACATTGACTCTGTACCGGTACCCCCTGTATATAGCCTCCACATTGACTCTGTACCGGTACCCCCTGTATATAGCCTCCACATTGACTCTGTACCGTAACACCCTGTATATAGCCTCCACATTGACTCTGTACCGGTACCCCCTGTATATAGTCTCCACATTGACTCTGTACCGGTACCCCCTGTATATAGCCTCCACATTGACTCTGTACCGTAACACCCTGTATATAGCCTCCACATTGACTCTGTACCGGTACCCCCTGTATATAGTCTCCACATTGACTCTGTACCCCCCTGTATATAGCCTCCACATTAACTCTGTACCGGTACCCCCTGTATATAGCCTCCACATTGACTCTGTACCGGTACCCCCTGTATATAGCCTCCACATTGACTCTGTACCGTACCCCCTGTATATAGCCTCCACATTGACTCTGTGCAGTACCCCTGTATATAGTCTCCACATTGACTCTGTACCGGTACCCCCTGTATATAGCCTCCACATTGACTCTGTACAGTACCCCCTGCATATAGTCTCCACATTGACTCTGTACCGGGGTACCCCCTATATATAGCCTCCACATTGACTCTTTACCGGTACCCCTGTATATAGTCTCCACATTGACTCTGTGCAGTACCCCCTGTATATAGCCTCCACATTGACTCTGTACCGGTACCCCCTGTATATAGTCTCCACATTGACTCTGTACCGTACCCCCTGCATATATTCTCCACATTGACTCTGTGCAGTACCCCCTGTATATAGCCTCCGCATTGACTCTGTGCAGTACCCCCTGTATATAGTCTCCACATTGACTCTGTACCGTAACACCCTGTATATATCCTCCACATTGACTCTGTACCGTAACACCCTGTATATAGCCTCCACATTGACTCTGTACCGGTACCCCCTGTATATAGCCTCCACATTGACTCTGTACCGGTACCCCCCTGTATATAGTCTCCACATTGACTCTGTACCGGTACCCCCTGCATATATTCTCCACATAGGGCGGCAGGTAGCCTAGTGGTTAGAGCGTTGGACTTGTAACCGAAGGGCTGCAGGTTCAAATCCCCGAGCTGACAAGGTAAAAATCTGTCGTTCTGCCCCTGAACAAGGCAGTTAACCCACTGTTCCCGGGCGCCAAGACGTGGATGTCGATTAAAGGCAGCCCCGCACCTCTCTGATTCAGAGGGGTTGGGTTAAATGCGGAAGACACATTTCGGTTGAAGGCATTCGGTTGTACAACTGACTAATAATGGTGACTTTGACTTTGACTTTGACATTGACTCTGTACCGGTACCCCCTGTATATAGTCTCCACATTGACTCTGTACCGTAACACCCTGTATATATCCTCCACATTGACTCTGTACCGTAACACCCTGTATATAGCCTCCACATTGACTCTGTACCGGTACCCCCTGTATATAGCCTCCGCATTGACTCTGTACCGGTACCCCCTGTATATATCCTCCACATTGACTCTGTACCGGTACCCCCTGTATATATCCTCCACATTGACTCTGTACCGTAACACCCTGTATATATCCTCCACATTGACTCTGTACCGTAACACCCTGTATATAGCCTCCACATTGACTCCGTACCCAAAAAAGGCCCCAAAAACATTAGCCCGACGTTAACGCCTAAAAAACAAGGTTCAGGAAGTAGATAACTTGATAGTAACAGATGACATTCATCTACTTACTGATCTCTGAAACTCACTTAGATAATACCTTTGATACATTGGTAGCAATAAATGGTTATAACATCTTCAAAAGAGACAAGAATGCCAACGGCGGAGGTGTTGCTGTTTCTATTCAGAACCACATTCCTGTAAAGCTTAGAGAGGATCTCATGTTAAATACTGTTGAAGTAATATGGCTACACGTTCATCTGCCTCACCTTGAGCCCATTCTGGTGGGAAGCCGCTATAGAACACCAAGTGCCAACAGTCAGTATCTGGATAACGTGTGAAATGCTTGATAATGTACGCGATATCAACAGAGAGGTATATTTTCTGGGTGACCTAAATAATTGACTGGCTAAATTAAGCTGTCCGCTCAGAAAAAGTTTCAAACTGTCCCCAGCGCCTGCAACCTGGATCAGGTTATCAGTCAACCTACCAGGGTAGTTACAAACAGCACAGGAATTAAATCATCAACATGTATTGATCACATCTTTACTAATGCTGCAGAAATCTGCTTTAAAGCAGAATCCAAATCCATCAGATGTAATGATCACAATATAGTAGGCATATCTAGGAAAAAGTTCCAAAGGCTGGGCCTAATATAGTGTATAAGAGGTCATACAATAAGTTTTGTTGTCATTCCTATGTTGTTGATGTAAAGATTATTTGCTGGTCTGTGGTGTGTAATGAGGAGAAACCAGACGCTGCACTTGACACATTTATGAAACTACTCATTCCAGTTACTAATAAATATGCCCCCATTAAGAAAATGACTGTAAAAACTTAAATCCCAGTGGATTGATGAGGAATTTAAAAATTGTATGGTTGAGAGGGACGAGACTAAAGGAATGGCAAATAAGTCTGGACAACCGATTGGCAAACGTACTGCAAGTTGAGAAATCATGTGACTAAACTGAATAAAAAGAAGCAGAAACTACACTATGAAACAAAGACAAATGACATAAAGAATGATAGTAAAACGCTTTGGAGCACCTTCAATTACATTTTGGGCAAAAAGGCAAACCCAGCTCCATCATTTATTGAATCAGATGTCTCATTCATAGCAAAACCCACTGATATTACCAACTCATTTAATTATTTTTTCATTGGCAAGATTAGCAAACTTAGGCATGACATGCCAGCAACAAATTCTGAACCTACACATCCATGCATAACTGATCAAATTATGAAAGACAAGCATTGTAAAATTTGAATTCCGTAAAGGGAGTGTGAAAGACGTGAAAGAAATAATTGTTGTTTGTCAACAATGACAAGCCGCCTGGGTCTGACAACTTGGAGGGAAAATTACTGATGGTGATTAGCGGAACATATTGCCACTCCTACTTGCCGTCTCTTCATTCTAAGCCTACAGGAAAGTGTGTGCCCCCCAGGCTTGGAGGGAAGCAAAAGTAATTCACCAAACAGCCTGTTACCCAAATACAATGCTTTTAGTTCTTGAAATATTTAGGACTAACTGATTTGTTGCCACCCATTCTGAAACTGACTGCAGCTCTATGTTAACCTTTCCCTCGCTGTGTTAGCTGACGTGTATAATGTTGAGTCATGAGCATACATAGATTATGGTAAAAGCTGCACTGAAGTCTAACAAAACAGCCCCCACAATCTTTGTATTATTGAAGTCTAACAAAACAGCCCCCACAATCTTTGTATTATTGAAGTCTAACAAAACAGCCCCCACAATCTTTGTATTATTGAAGTCTAACAAAACAGCCCCCACAATCTTTGTATTATACATTTCTCTCAGCCAATCATCAGTCCTTCGTGTCAGTGCCGCACATGTTCAATGCCCTTCCCTATAAGTGTGCTGAAAATCAGTGGTTAATTTGTTTATTGTAAAATAGCACTGTATCTGGTCAAACGCCATTTTATTTTATGGTTTGTTGAGATCGGTGTGGAAGAACTTGACTGGCCTGCACAGAGTCCTGACCTCAACCCCATCGAACACTTTTGGGATGAATTGGAACGCCGACTGTGAGCAAGGCCTAATCGCCCAACATCAGTACCCGACCTTGTGGCTGAATGGAAGCAAGTCCCCGCAGAAATGTTCCAACATCTAGTTGAAAGCCTTCCCAGAAGAGTGGAGGCTGTTATAGCAGCAATGTTCCAACATCTAGTAGAAAGCCTTCCCAGAAGAGTGGAGGCTGTTATAGCAGAAATGTTCCAACATCTAGTGGAAAGCCTTCCCAGAAGAGTAGAGGCTGTTATAGCAGAAATGTTCCAACATCTAGTGGAAAGCCTTCCCAGAAGAGTGGAGGCTGTTATAGCAGCAATGTTCCAACATCTAGTGGAAAGCCTTCCCAGAAGAGTGGAGGCTGTTATAGCAGAAATGTTCCAACATCTAGTGGAAAGCCTTCCCAGAAGAGTGGAGGCTGTTATAGCAGAAATGTTCCAACATCTAGTGGAAAGCCTTCCCAGAAGAGTAGAGGCTGTTATAGCAGAAATGTTCCAACATCTAGTGGAAAGCCTTCCCAGAAGAGTGGAGGCTGTTATAGCAGCAATGTTCCAACATCTAGTGGAAAGCCTTCCCAGAAGAGTGGAGGCTGTTATAGCAGAAATGTTCCAACATCTAGTGGAAAGCCTTCCCAGAAGAGTGGAGGCTGTTATAGCAGAAATGTTCCAACATCTAGTGGAAAGCCTTCCCAGAAGAGTGGAGGCTGTTATTGCAGCAATGTTCCAACATCTAGTGGAAAGCCTTCCCAGAAGAGTGGAGGCTGTTATAGCAGCAATGTTCCAACATCTAGTGGAAAGCCTTCCCAGAAGAGTGGAGGCTGTTATAGCAGCAATGTTCCAACATCTAGTGGAAAGCCTTCCCAGAAGAGTGGAGGCTGTTATAGCAGAAATGTTCCAACATCTAGTGGAAAGCCTTCCCAGAAGAGTGGAGGCTGTTATAGCAGAAATGTTCCAACATCTAGTGGAAAGCCTTCCCAGAAGAGTGGAGGCTGTTATAGCAGCAATGTTCCAACATCTAGTGGAAAGCCTTCCCAGAAGAGTGGAGGCTGTTATAGCAGAAATGTTCCAACATCTAGTGGAAAGCCTTCCCAGAAGAGTGGAGGCTGTTATAGCAGCAATGTTCCAACATCTAGTGGAAAGCCTTCCCAGAAGAGTGGAGGCTGTTGTAGCAGAAATGTTCCAACATCTAGTTGAAAGCCTTCCCAGAAGAGTGGAGGCTGTTGTAGCAGAAATGTTCCAACATCTAGTTGAAAGCCTTCCCAGAAGAGTGGAGGCTGTTATAGCAGCAATGTTCCAACATCTAGTAGAAAGCCTTCCCAGAAGAGTGGAGGCTGTTATAGCAGCAATGTCCCAACATCTAGTGGAAAGCCTTCCCAGAAGAGTGGAGGCTGTTATAGCAGCAAAGGGGGGGACCAACTCCATATTAATGCCCATGATTTTGGAATGAGATGTTCGACAAGCAGGTGTCCACATACTTCTGGTCATGTAGTGTATGTATAGATTGCATTTTGATTACTGCTACAGTGCTGTTGGTATACAGTCTTGTCAAATATATATATATATATATATATATATATATATATTTTACTTTCGTTTATTTAGTAAATATTTTCTTAACTTTATTGTTGGTTAAGGGCTTGTCAGTAAGCATTTCACTGTAAGGTCTATTGTTGTATTCGGTGCATGTGACAAAATCTAATTTGATTCTAATTGAATTCGCAGTTCTTGATTTCTTGTTTCTTTTGTATTTTTTTGTGCATTAATTCCTTGTGTACTTGTTTGACATTTTCATTATTAGGGGCTACTAATATAAGCAATTCACTTTAGTACCATATGTCACGCCCTGATCTGTTTCACCTGTCCTTGTGCTTGTCTCCACCCCCCCCTCCAGGTGTCGCCCATCTTCCCCATTATCCCCTGGGTATTTATACCCGTGTTCTCTGTGTGTCTGTTGCCAGTTCGTCTTGTCTGTTCAAGTCGTCCAGCGGTTTTGTCTCAGCGCCTGCTTTTCCCCAGTCTTTCCTCGTCCTCCTGGTTTTGACCCTAGCCAGTCCTGACCCCGGAGCCTGCCTGCCGCCCTGTACCTCGCGCCCCACTACTCTGGATTATCGACCCCTGCCTGCCTTGACCTGTCGTTTACCTGCCCCTGTTGTTGCAATAAACATTGTTACTTCAACACAGTCTGCACTTGGGTCTTACCTGAAACCTGATACCATAAGCACTTTAGTACCTGCTAAATGGTGTATGTGACCAATAAACTTTGATGTGAAACAACGCTTACTGAGCTCTACCGTGGGAAAAAGTACTCAATTGTCATACTTGAGTAAAAGTATCTTTGCCATAATAGAAAAGTGAAAGTGGCCCAGTAAAATACTACTTGAGTAAAAGTATTTGGATTTAAATATACTTAAGCATAAAAAAAAATGGTATTGCTCAAATATACTTAAGTATCAAAAGTATAAATCAGCCTTTATATTAAGCAAACCAGAAAGCAATATTTTCTTGTTTTTTTATTTACTGATAGCCAGGGGCACACTCTGCTACTCCAACAGAATAATTTACAAAGAAGCATTTTTGTTTATTGAGTCCGCCTGATCAGAGGCAGTAGGGATGACCAGGGATGTTCTCTGTTTAGTGAGTCCTCCAGATCAGAGGCAGTAGGGATAACCAGGGATGTTCTCTGTTTAGTGACTCCTCCAGATCAGAGGCAGTAGGGATGACCAGGGATGTTCTCTGTTTAGTGAGTCCTCCAGATCAGAGGCAGTAGGGATGACCAGGGATGTTCTCTGTTTAGTGAGTCCTCCAGATCAGAGGAAGTAGGGACGACCAGGGATGTTCTCTGTTTAGTGACTCCTCCAGATCAGAGGCAGTAGAGACGACCAGGGATGTTCTCTGTTTAGTGACTCCTCCAGATCAGAGGCAGTAGGGATGACCAGGGATGTTCTCTGTTTAGTGAGTCCTCCAGATCAGAGGCAGTAGGGATAACCAGGGATGTTCTCTGTTTAGTGAGTCCTCCAGATCAGAGGCAGTAGGGATGACCAGGGATGTTCTCTGTTTAGTGAGTCCTCCAGATCAGAGGCAGTAGGGATGACCAGGGATGTTCTCTGTTTAGTGAGTCCACTAGATCAGAGGCAGTAGGGATGACCAGGGATGTTCTGTTTAGTGACTCCTCCAGATCAGAGGCAGTAGGGATGACCAGGGATGTTCTCTGTTTAGTGAGTCCTCCAGATCAGAGGCAGTAGGGATGACCAGGGATGTTCTCTGTTTAGTGAGTCCACTAGATCAGAGGCAGTAGGGATGACCAGGGATGTTCTCTGTTTAGTGAGTCCTCCAGATCAGAGGCAGTAGGGATGACCAGGGATGTTCTCTGTTTAGTGAGTCCTCCAGATCAGAGGCAGTAGGGATGACCAGGGATGTTCTCTGTTTAGTGAGTCCTCCAGATCAGAGGCAGTAGGGATGACCAGGGATGTTCTCTGTTTAGTGAGTCCTCCAGATCAGAGGCAGTAGGGACGACCAGGGATGTTCTCTGTTTAGTGAGTCCTCCAGATCAGAGGCAGTAGGGATGACCAGGGATGACCAGGGATGTTCTCTGTTTAGTGAGTCCTCCAGATCAGAGGCAGTAGGGATGACCAGGGATGTTCTCTGTTTAGTGAGTCCTCCAGATCAGAGGCAGTAGTGACGACCAGGGATGTTCTCTGTTTAGTGAGTCCTCCAGATCAGAGGCAGTAGGGGATGACCAGGGACGTTCTCTTGATAAGTGTGTGAATTTGACCCGTTTCCTGTCCTGCTAAGCATTCAAAATGTAACGAGTACCTTTTAGGTGTCTGGGAAAATGTATGGAGTAAAAAAAGTACATTTTCTTTAGGAGTGGAGTAAAAGTTGTCAAAAATAGTAAGGTACAGATACCCCACAAAAACAACAACATAAGCAGTACTTTAAAGTAGTTTAACTTCAGTACTTTACACCACTGCTCTCAGACAGATATATTCTTCTCGATGTGGTTAGCTAATAAATGTGCACAAGGCACATCTCGATCTCCCTCATAATGTAGGCTACTGGAAGAATCTAGAAAAAAAACCCGTTCGTCGAATCACATTGTTTCAGCACCGTCAAGCTCGTAGACAGCGATCTCCTCTCATGGACATGCGCACTGTCAGTCACCTCACGTCACAGACGTGCCTACGCTACAGCTGTCTCAGCACAATACCGGTCAGTACTATCAGGGATCCTTGGGACGTCCGTACACGACCAGTGGTTGATTTGGGCAGCACCTGTCCGGGGAGCCATGCCGGCAACTCTATTTTTTGGGGGGGGGTAATTGCATACCCTCCTATAAAATAAAGTAGCCTATAGCCGGGTCAGATTCACACACTGAGGCAGAAAAAAAAGGTTGAACCAAGCGGAATGAAAGCGGAATCTACATTGAATAGCAATGGAGATTGAGCATTAATGTCCTGATTCTAGACCGTGAATCTGGGCGTGACAGTAGACTGTTCGAGATTGTTGAGATTGAAAATGCGTCAGCCCTGAATGCACATGACGCGCTCTTACAAGTTGTCAAATTAGGGTTTGTATGGTCATGAAAAGTCATATAAATGTAATTCATGAAAGGTACACTTTTAAAAAATATATTATTAACACTTAAAAATCTACATATGAACCATAATCGGGATGACGCGTCGGTGTGTGCCAGTGAGAGTGGGTCATTGTCACTAACCTTAACCATTGTGATATTTCAGCACCAGGTATAATAATGATGCCAGACAGTCTTAACTAGATGACCAATTCGAAACATAACTTATAGCGGTTATCTCGCTGGTTAACAATAGCGAAGCATTCGTGTGGTTTGTCCCCTTTCCTAACGGCCCCGTAGAGCCTAAAATAACTCTGTACCGTTGAGACACTGGGCTTCCCCCTCTATTAAACAGTAGCCATGTAATTACGACAACATTAGACATATTCAAATAGCCTAATTGACAAATACCTAGATCTCCCCATGAAACATGAATATTAGAGGCTTATATATAAACATGTCTAGTTAGAGACCTTGCTTTGAAGTAGCCTACCTTATTGTTTAGACAAAGGTATTTGGTTGTAATGTTGAAATATTGTATATCAAGGGTGGCCCAACCATCCTCCAGGATATCTAATGGGTGTTCAGGCTTTTGTTCAAGCCCTGGTCAGCACTTGTTAGATACTACTGCACGGTCGGGAACTAGAAGCACAAGCATTTCGCTGCACTCGCATTAACATCTGCTAACCACGTGTATGTGACCCAATAAAATTTGATTTGATTTGGTCTAACCACATCGTAGCCTAAACATCAGCCAATCAACAGGACCTCGATTAAGCAGACTCGGGGGGTGTTTCAGGGCTCGATCAGAAGGAAAAGAACTGCACAGCCAGGACCTCTCCAGATGGGAGGCTCGCAGTTCTACTTTGTGAGGGGGTTTAAGTGCCTTGATCAAGGGCACAACGGCAGGAGATGGTAGGCCTACATGGGATCAGACACAGCAGCATCCCAGTGTCAATAATACCACTGGGCTGGATAATGCTTTTTCATGTAGACTATAATAATGGTGACGCCAATGTGGTTAAAAGCCATGGAGAAGCCTTACCAATGAACAATCGGAGGTCTCCATAGCATAATGTCATTTGTGAAAACAGTCTAATGGACCAACATGGAAAAATACACCTCCTGCATTTCTTTCATCCCAAGTCAAGCACTGCCTAAACCCTAAACCCTAACCTATAACCCTAACCTTAACCATAACCCTTACCCTAACCTTAACCTATAACCCTTATCCTAACCTATAACCCTAACCCAAGCACTGCCTAAACCCTAAACCCTAACCTATAACCCTAACCTTAACTATAACCCTTACCCTAACCTTAACCTATAACCCTTATCCTAACCTATAACCCTAAACCCTAACCTATAACCCTAACCTTAACTATAACCCTTACCCTAACCTATAACCATAAACCCTAAACCCTAACCTATAACCCTAACCATAACCCTTACCCTAACCTTAACCTATAACCCTTATCCTAACCTATAACCCTAATTCTAAGCACTGCTTAAACCCTAAACCCTAACCTATAATAATTTAATTATAATTTTTATTTTAACCTTAATTTATAATTTTATTCTAATTTATAATTTTAATTCTAAGTACATTGTTTAAATTTTAAATTTTAATTCTATAATTTTAATTTTAATTTATAATTTTATTTTAATTTAATTTATAATTTTAAATTTTAATTCTACAATTTTAATTCTAAGTACTGCTTTAAATTTTAAATTTTAATTTATAATTTTAATTCTGGCATTGCTTTAAATTTTAAATTTTAATTTATAATTTTAATTCTAAGTACTGCTTAAATTTTAAATTTTAATTTATAATTTTAATTCTAAGTACTGCTTAAATTTTAAATTTTAATTTATAATTTTAATTTAATTTATAATTTTATTCTAATTTATAATTTTAAATTTTAAATTTTAATTTATAATTTTAATTCTAAGGCATTGCTTAAATTTTAAATTTTAATTTATAATTTTAATTTAATTTATAATTTTATTCTAATTTATAATTTTAAATTTTAAATTTTAATTTATAATTTTAATTTGGTACTGCTTAAATTTTAAATTTTAATTCTATAATTTTAACTTAAGCACTGCCTAAACCTTAAACCTTAACCTATAACCTTAACTCTAAGCACTGCTTAAATTTTAAACCTAACCTATAACCCTAACCTTAACCATAACCCTTATCCTAACCTATAACCCTAAACCCTAAACCCTAACCTATAACCCTAACCTTAACCTATAACCCTTATCCTAACCTATAACCCTAACCTATAACCCTAACCTTAACCATAACCCTTACCCTAACCTTAACCTATAACCCTTACCCTAACCTATAACCATAAACCCTAAACCCTAACCTTAACCTATAACCCTTATCCTAACCTATAACCCTAACCTATAACCCTAACCTTAACCATAACCCTTACCCTAACCTTAACCTATAACCCTTATCCTAACCTATAACCCTAAACCCTAAACCCTAACCTATAACCCTAACCATAACCCTTACCCTAACCTTAACCATAACCCTAACCCATAACCCTTACCTGAACTATTTGAAATGTCAACTTCAATGGGGTAGGGACGTCCCAAGGATACCAGATAGCAGGGCATGCCAGTCCGAATGATTTCGCTCGTTGTATTTTGTATAGAGCGATTCATTCCGTTACGGCGGAGAGGACACCAGTGCAGGCTAGGATACGCGACGACGAACACCCGATAGATAGAAATAAAGAACAGCGGATTATATTCCTTGTTTTGAAACGCACAGGGTGGATAAATCGTGGATTACCGGTGAACGGGAGCGGTCGTCTGGACCGAACTAGAGCCATGTCTGTCGCGGGGCTGAAAAAGCAGTTCCACAAAGCCACCCAGGTAGGTTTCCCGTTAACGGGTTCTGTGTCTGTCGGTACCTCGATCGGGTAGACCCATTTTATTTTCAATTTTATTTTCTCTTCCCGGCGGTGATAGCTGATCAAAAGAGCTACGGTGAACACAATGGCTGGTATTCTTACATCATTGTGGGCTTTGTCAAAAAGGGGGAGGGAAGAGAGAATTGTGATTTGAGATGTTTTAAGACACAATGTCCTTAGGCTACTACATTGTCTATCTGTCTGTGCCTGGTTCCTATACCCATGGCTAGCCTGTTCCTAAGGATGTAACGCTACATAACGTTCTGGTCGGATAGACGTGTAACACTGAGTGGACAAAACATTAAGAACACCTGCTCTTTCCTTATGACGTAGACTGACCAGGTGAATGAATCCAGGTGAAAGCTGTGATCCCTTATTGATGTCTCTTGTTAAATCCACTTCAGTCAGTGTATGTGAACGGGAGGAGACGGGTTAAAGAAGGAATTTTTAACCCAGCCTAAAACCCCAAACTGGCAAGCAATGCAGGTGTACAAGCGCAGTGGCTAGGAAAAACTCCCTAGAAAGGCCAAAACCTAGGAAGACACCTAGAGAGGAACCAGGCTATGAGGGGTGGCCAGTCCTCTTCTGGCTGTGCCGGGTGGAGATTATAACAGAACATGGCCAAGATGTTAAATTGTTCATAGATGACCAGCAGGGTCAGATAATAATAATCACAGTGGTTGTCGAGGGTGCAACAGGTCAGCACCTCAGGAGTAAATGTCAGTCGGCTTTTCATAGTTGATCATTCAGAGTATCCGACACATAAACTACTGCAGCATAAATACTGGCTGAGACAGGAGGGGTCGGGGAGACACTGTGGCCCCGTCCGACGACACCCCCGGACAGGGCCAAACAGGCAGGATATAACCCCACCCACTCTGCCGAAGCACAGCCCCCACACCACTAGAGGGATATCTTCAACCACCAACTTACCATCCTGAGACAAGGCCGAGTATAGCCCACAAAGGTCTCCGCCACGGCACAACCCAAGGGGGGGCGCCAACCCAGACACAGGAAGATCACGTCAGTGACTCAACCCACTCAAGTGACGCACCCCCCCCCCCAGGGACGGCATGGAAGAGCACCAGTAAGCCAGTGACTCAGCCCCTAGGGTTGTGCCGTGGCTTAGAGGCAGAGAATCCCGGTGGAGAGAGGGGATCCGGCCAGGCAGAGACTGCAAGGCGGGTTTGTTGCTCCAGTGCCTTTCCGTTCACCTTCACACTCCTGGGCCAGACTACACTCAATCATAGGACCTGCTGAAGAGATGAGTCTTCAATAAAGACAAAGGTTGAGACCGAGTCTGCGTCTCTCACATGGATAGGCAGACTATTCCATAAAAATGGAGCTCTATAGGAGAAAGCCCTGCCTCCAGCTGTTTGCTTATAAATTCTAGGGACAGTATGGAGGCCTGCGTCTTGTGACCGTAGCGTATGGGTAGGTGGAAGGAATCAGTGACTAACTGCAAGCATTGCAAAGCAACCACAAGCCTGCTATTCAATGGAATGGCTATGTGGTCCCAAGTATGTGTTTAAGGGTCTCTTTTCCAATTATAAAACATTCAGCATTGGCCATGCTCTCAATCCAGCATGATTTCTGCCACGTTCAAAACAACTGTTAACTTGGGAATTGGGAAATCTGACTTCAGTGAGTTCAAGACAACTGGGAACTTTGGGGAAAAAAAACGAGCTCCGACTTGGAAAATACGTTTTGAACGGTCATCCAACTCGGAATTGTAAGTCGGGAACTCGGGCCTCATTCTAGAGCTACGACCTGAAGTTCAATGACGTCATCACGATCGACCTTGTTTTTTTCAGAGTTCCCAGTTCTCTTGAAAGCACCATAAATCCAGAGAATGATAGACTATGATGACAAAGTTTGCCTACGAAAGCCCGCCGCACCACCTTCCTGTTCAAGTGAGCACAGTACAACAAGGTCCGAAAATGTCTTGTACGCTGCTGCATAAATGATGTAATATGCCAGGGAGATATGTATACTGTAGCTAATAAAGTAATACTAAGTGTATGTTGTGTAGTAAGATGTTAGTAGCCCATGTGCCTCACCCTAATAATTTGGTCTATTTTCCCCTCTTAATTGCGCCTACTGTTCTGACTCGGTGGTACACATGTAGCCTATAACCTGTTTTAGAGAAATGTAATCATTGAATATTGTAAGAGCTTTTTTGTCTGCTTATGTGACCCCTTTTATTTATCCTACGGTTCTGACTTGGTGTACAGGGAGAACACTGTAAGAACGGCCCATGATCTGAATTCTGTCGCTGTACATTTCTTAAGTGCTGAACAAATAGTTATATTGACTACATCCCATCCTATCTCGCTCATTATTGTCTTAATCGAAATTACAGATTGCCTCTTATCCGCTTGTCGTCCCCTTTATGCCATAGTTTGTACATCTCAATTGTCAGTAGAAACCACATTGGTTTAAGCAAGTCAGCCATATCAGCTATGTTTCTTTTTTAAATGCAGTAAATTAAGCTGAATTAACTGTTTCGCTGCCAGACAAGGCTCCGCTGATAACCAGGTGTACAGTAGTAAGGTGTTGGGACTCTGCTGTTGAGACAGCTTTATGTAGGCCCTAACAGTTTGTGGGTGCCGCTTGTCAACGTTGGACTATACGGCTGGACTATAGCCCTAACACATAACCCTAACCCCTCATTGGCTGGACTATAGCCCTAACACATAACCCTAACCCCTCATTGGCTGGACTATAGACTTAACACATAACCCTAACCCCTCATTGGCTGGACTATAGACCTAACACATAACCCTAACCCCTCATTGGCTGGACTATAGACCTAACACATAACCCTAACCCCTCATTGGCTGGACTATAGACCTAACACATAACCCTAACCCCTCATTGGCTGGACTATAGACTTAACACATAACCCTAACCCCTCATTGGCTGGACTATAGACCTAACACATAACCCTAACCCCTCATTGGCTGGACTATAGACCTAACACATAACCCTAACCCCTCATTGGCTGAACTATAGACCTAACACATAACCCTAACCCCTCATTGGCTGGACTATAGACCTAACACATAACCCTAACCCCTCATTGGCTGGACTATAGACCTAACACATAACCCTAACCCCTCATTGGCTGGACTATAGACCTAACACATAACCCTAACCCCTCATTGGCTGAACTATAGGCCTAACACATAACCCTAACCCCTCATTGGCTGGACTATAGACCTAACACATGACCCCTAATTGTCTGGACTATATACCTAACACCCAACCCTAACTCCTCATTGGCTGAACTATAGAATATTTAATACCATCAGGACTGATAGGCCACATTATAAGGGGGTTAGTTTCTGGGATAGACCAGGCCTATTCTCCAGGACCTCAGTGGGGAGGATCTGAAATGAATTGCTTTATGTAACAGACCTCATCCATAGTGACGGTGGAGACCGGCGGAACGAAAATAGAAATATGAATCAACAAACAACAGACGTTCCAACTGCGGGAGCACCGCAGTGGGGCGGGACATGGCCTGATGGAGCACTGCAGTGGGGCGGGACGTTGCCTGATGGAGCACTGCAGTGGGGCGGGACGTTGCCTGATGGAGCACTGCAGTGGGGCGGGACATGGCCTGATGGAGCACTGCAGTGGGGCGGGACGTTGCCTGATGGAGCACTGCAGTGGGGCGGACGTTGCCTGATGGAGCACTGCAGTGGGGCGGGACATGGCCTGATGGAGCACTGCAGTGGGGCGGGATGTTGCCTGATGGAGCACTGCAGTGGGGCGGGACATGGCCTGATGGAGCACCGCAGTGGGGCGGGACCATGGCCTGATGGAGCACTGCAGTGGGGCGGGACCATAGCCTGATGGAGCACTGCAGTGGGGCGGGACATGGCCTGATGGAGCACTGCAGTGGGGCGGGACATGGCCTGATGGAGCACTGCAGTGGGGCGGGACATGGCCTGATATCACGAGTACAGGACTGCGTTATCTGAGAGAGAGAGAGAGAGAGAGAGAGAGAGAGAGAGATTGTCAGTCTCTCTCTTCTCTCTCCTCTCTCTCTCAATTGAATTTAAGGTCTTTATTGACATGGGGAAACATATGTTAACATTGACAAAGCAAGAGAAATAGATAATAAACAAAAGTGAAATAAACAATAAATAAATGAACAGTAAACATTACACTCACAGAAGTTCCAAAATAATAAAGACATTTCAACTGTCATATTATGTCTATATACAGTGTTGTAACGATGTGCAAATAGTTAAAGTACAAAAGGGAAAATAAAATAAAATAAATATGGGTTGTATTTACAATGGTGTTTGTTCTTCACTGGTTGCCCTTTTCTTGAGGCAACAGGTCACACATCTTGCTGCTGTGATGGAACACTGTGGTATTTCACCCAGTAGATATGGGAGTTTATCAACATGTTGTTTTCTAATTCTTTGTGGGTCTGTGTACTCTGAGGGAAATATGTGTCTCTAATATGGTCATACATTTGGCAGGAGGTTAGGAAGTGCAGCTCAGTTTCCAGCTCATTTTGTGGGCAGTGTGCACATATCCTGTCTTCTCTTGAGAGCCAGGTCTGCCTACGGCGGCCTCTTTCAATAGCAAGGCTATTCTCACTCTGGACATAGTCAAAGCTTTCCTTAAGTTTGGGTCAGTCACAGTGGTCAGGTAGTCTGCCAGTGTGTACTCTCTGTTTAGGGCCAAATAGCAGTATAGTTTACACAGTTTTTTTCAGTTAATTCTTTCCAACGTGTCAAGTAATTATCTTTTTGTTTTCTCATGATTTGGTTGGGTCTAATTGTGTTGCTGTCCTGGGGCTCTGTGGGGTCTGTTTGTGTTTGTGAACAGAGCCCCAGGACCAGCTTGCTGAGGGGACTCTTCTCCAGGTTCATCTCTCTGTAGGTGATGGCTTTGTTATGGAAGGTTTGGGAATCTCTTCCTTTTAGGTGGTTGAAGAATTTAACGTCTCTTTCCTGGATTTTGATAATTAGCGGGTATCGGTCTAATTCTGCTCTGCATGCCTCTCTCTCTCTCTCCCTCCACCCCCTCTCTCCCTCCACTCCCTCTCTCTCTCCACCCCCTCTCTCTGTCTCCCTCCACCCCCCACTCTCTCCCTCCACCCCCTCTCCCTCCACCCCCTCTCTCTCTCCCTCCACCCCCTCTCTCTGTCTCCCTCCACCCCCCCTCTCCCTCCACCCCTCTCTCTCCTCTCCACTCTCCCCCTCTCTCTGTCTCCCTCCCCTCTCTCCCTCCACTCCCCCTCTCTCTGTCTCCCTCCACCCCCTCTCTCCCTCCACCCCCTCTCTCTCTCTCCCTCCACCCCCTCTCTCTCTGTCTCCCCCTCTGTCTCCCCCTCTCTCCCTCCACCCCCTCTCTCTGTCTCCCTCCACCCCCTCTCTCCCTCCACCCCCTCTCCCTACACCCCCCTCTCTCTCTCTCCCTCCACCCACCCCCTCTCTCCCTCCACCCCCTCTCTCTCTCTCCCTCCACCCCCTCTCTCTGTCTCCCTCCACCCCCCCCTCTCTCCCTGTAGAAAGTCAGTGAGAAGGTTGGAGGAGCAGAAGGAACCAAACTCGATGATGACTTCCTTCAGATGGAAAAGGTCATCATTCTGTTGTATTCTGTACTGAGGAATACTGTGGGTTAGATTCTCTCATTATTCTGTACTGAGGAATACTGTGGGTTAGATTCACTCATTATTCTGTACTGAGGAATACTGTGGGTTACATTCACTCATTATTCTGTACTGAGGAATACTGTGGGTTACATTCACTCATTATTCTGTACTGAGGAATACTGTGGGTTAGATTCTCTCATTATTCTGTACTGAGGAATACTGTGGGTTAGATTCACTCATTATTCTGTACTGAGGAATACTGTGGGTTAGATTCTCTCATTGTTAGTCTAAAAGATGCTTGTTTTTAACGTTACCTTGTTTTTTAGCATTACCTTGTTTTTAGCATTACCTTGTTTTTAGCATTACCTTGTTTTTAGCATTACCTTGTTTTTTAGCATTACCTTGTTTTTAACATTACCTTGTTTTTAGCATTACCTTGTTTTTTAGCATTACCTTGTTTTTTAGCATTACCTTGTTTTTAGCATTACCTTGTTTTTTAGCATTACCTTGTTTTTAGCATTACCTTGTTTTTAGCATTACCTTGTTTTTTAGCATTACCTTGTTTTTAACATTACCTTGTTTTTAGCATTACCTTGTTTTTTAGCATTACCTTGTTTTTAGCATTACCTTGTTTTTAGCATTACCTTGTTTTTTAGCATTACCTTGTTTTTTTAGCATTACCTTGTTTTTAGCATTACCTTGTTTTTAGCATTACCATGTTTTTTAGCATTACCATGTTTTTTAGCATTACCTTGTTTTTAACATTACCTTGTTTTTAGCATTACCTTGTTTTTAGCATTACCTTGTTTAGGTAGACTTGTCTTACTAGCACTGATATCCCTGATGTATTGTTGAAGGTTTACTAACTGTGGTTGTCTTATCACATTCATTCATTATATTCCTATGGTCTTACCTACCTTAATTGACTGACTGTTAGCCACTGTCAGAACAACCCGATACACTAACGATGTAATGTGAAGTGTGTGTGTGTGTGTGTGTGTGTGTCTGTGTGTCTGTGTGTCTGTGTGTGTGTGTGTGTGTGTGTGTGTGTGTGTGTGTGTGTAGAAGGTGGACACTACCGGTAGAGCAGTGCTGGACATCATGACCAAAATTACAGAATACCTACAGCCCAACCCAGGTGAGAGTACACACACTGTCTCTATCTAGCTCTCTCTCTCCCTCTCTTTCTCTCTTTCTCTCTCTCACTCTCCCCTACCCTCTTTCACCCCAGCGTCCAGGGCCAAGCTGAGTCTGATAGGGACCATGTCTAAGATCAGAGGACAGGAGAAGGGGATGGGTTACCCCCAGGCTGAGACTCTACTGGGTGAGGCCATGCAGCACTTCGGACGGGAGCTGGGAGAACAGTCCTGCTTTGGTACGTGTGTTCACACACCTCCCTCCATCTCAGTCCACTCTCCCTTCTATCATTCCTGGTTTAAAATCCCTCTCCTTCTCTTCGTGCTGTATGGACGATACAGAATAAATACTTCCACCTCTTGGTACAATCTCCTGTGATTTAAACCGGTCTGGTCACTAGAAATAGACTTCGATTTCGGACGTTTTCTCCCTCCTCCTCCCTCCCTCCATCCCTCCCTCCCCTCTCCCTCCTCCAGGTCTGGCTCTCCTAGATGCTGGGGAGGCCATGGGTGAGCTGGGGGAGGTGAAGGATGCCCTGGATATGGAGGTCAAACAGAACTGTATTGATCCATTACAGAACCTACAGGAAAAAGACATTAAAGAGATACAGGTAGATAACAGAACTGTCTTGATCCGCTACAGAACACACAGGAAAAATACATTAAAGAGATTGTTAAATAAATTGTAAATAATGTAGATGCATTTTAAATATATGAATGTTAAATAAATATTAAATCATGTAGATACATTTTAAATATATGAATGTTAAATAAATATTAAATAATGTGGATACATTTTAAATATATGAATGTTAAATAAATATTAAATAATGTGGATACATTTTAAATATATGAATGTTAAATAAATATTAAATAATGTAGATACATTTTAAATATATGAATGTTAAAAAAATATAAATATATGCTACATAACTTTTAAAAACATTTGGAATAAATTGTAAATATTGAATAAATCTTGAATAACTGTTATATAAATGATGTAAATGTGAATTAAATACATATTAATAATAAGGGCTTAAAAACAAAGGTGTCATTGTACCCTGGTGATTCATGTTATCTTTTAAATCCACAATTAGAATCCCTCCACGGCCTCAAAGAGGATCTAGGTAATTTTTCTAAACTCTCTGGATTAAGTTGGTGTACTATATTACGTATTAGATCACAAAAAAATTCACTTTTTACATTACTGTGTAGTTTACCAATACAATGGTCTGATGGTGATGTACATATCCCGAAAGAAATTATCTAACTCCAATACTTTTTAATAGAAACATAGCAAAAAATAGATAAGATCTTGCTACCATGGAAAGGAAAATACGTGTCTATTAGTGGAAAAATCACCATAATTAACTCTTTAGTCATATCCCAGTTTACCCTGATTAACTCTTTAGTCATATCCCAGTTCACCCTGATTAACTCTTTAGTCATATCCCAGTTTACCCTGATTAACTCTTTAGTCATATCCCAGTTTACCCTGATTAACTCTTTAGTCATATCCCAGTTCACCCTGATTAACTCTTTAGTCATATCCCAGTTTACCCCTGATTAACTCTTTAGTCATATCCCAGTTTACCCTGATTAACTCTTTAGTCATATCCCAGTTGACCCTGATTAACTCTTTAGTCATATTCCAGTTTACCCTGATTAACTCTTTAGTCATATCCCAGTTTACCCTGATTAACTCTTTAGTCATATCCCAGTTCACCCTGATTAACTCTTTAGTCATATCCCAGTTTACCCTGATTAACTCTTTAGTCATATCCCAGTTTACCCTGATTAACTCTTTAGTCATATCCCAGTTTACCCTGATTAACTCTTTAGTCATATCCCAGTTTACCCCTGATTAACTCTTTAGTCATATCCCAGTTTACCCTGATTAACTCTTTAGTCATATCCCAGTTTACCCTGATTAACTCTTTAGTCATATCCCAGTTTACCATGATTAACTCTTTAGTCATATCCCAGTTTACCCTGATTAACTCTTTAGTCATATCCCAGTTTACCCCTGATTAACTCTTTAGTCATATCCCAGTTGACCCTGATTAACTCTTTAGTCATATCCCAGTTCACCCTGATTAACTCTTTAGTCATATCCCAGTTGACCCTGATTAACTCTTTAGTCATATCCCAGTTTACCCTGATTAACTCTTTAGTCATATCCCAGTTTACCATGATTAACTCTTTAGTCATATCCCAGTTTACCCCTGATTAACTCTTTAGTCATATCCCAGTTTCCCCTGATTAACTCTTTAGTCATATCCCAGTTTACCCTGATTAACTCTTTAGTCATATCCCAGTTTACCCTGATTAACTCTTTAGTCATATCCCAGTTTACCCTGATTAACTCTTTAGTCATATCCCAGTTTACCATGATTAACTCTTTAGTCATATCCCAGTTCACCCTGATGAACTCTTTAGTCATATCCCAGTTGACCCTGATTAACTCTTTAGTCATATCCCAGTTTACCCTGATTAACTCTTTAGTCATATCCCAGTTTACCCTGATTAACTCTTTAGTCATATCCCAGTTGACTATGGTTTTGCTTATACCTAGTGACCTTTTTTTTTTTTAAATAAATTTGCAAAAATTATTCAATTTCATTTGGCAAGCCAGACAAAATGTATATAATGAAAATGAATTTGGAGGGCAGAAATTATGCATTTTTAAAGCATTAGACCTCTCACTAAAGTCATCAGTCATACAACAGTTATACTTAATTCCAAACTGGTTCTCTAGCGAATGAGAATGTCTCTCCCTATGTTCAAGAATGACCTTTTTCCCCTTTATTCAGATTACAACCTCTTACTTTCGGTTGTTTGAAAAATAAATCATCTCCAAAATATCGTTATTTTTAAAATTTCTGTTTAATCCACCAGAAAAGACAAAACAAATAATCCAACAAATATTGTGGTTAAACTCAAATACACAAATTGATTTCATTTTTTTTAATTCTTAAATTCAATAATAAATAAAAGAAAAAGGAATAATTTTTGTAAATGATTTCATAAATAGGAATGGTGGATTTATGTCACACATGCATCAAAAAAAATTATATGGAAATGTCTGCTCTACCCAAAATTACATCCAACTAATTGCTGCATTACCGCAAAAAACGGGCATGTATATGTGCTTTCTTGAGCAGGGGGACTTTGCGTTATCTGCAGGATTTCAGTCCTTCACGGCGTAGTGTGTTACCAATTGTTTTCTTGGTGGCTATGGTCCCAGCTGCCTTGAGATCATTGACAAGATCCTCCCGTGTAGTTCTGGGCTGATTCCTCACCGTTCTCATGATCATTGCAACTCCACGAGGTGAGATCTTGCATGGAGCCCCAGGCCGAGGGAGATTGACAGTTTTTTGTGTTTCTTCCATTTGCGAATAATCGCACCAACTGTTGTCACCTTCTCACCAAGCTGCTCTGGCGATGGTCTTGTAGCCCATTCCAGCCTTGTGTAGGTCTACAATCTTGTCCCTGACATCCTTGGAGAGCTCTTTGGTCTTGGCCATGGTGGAGAGTTTGGAATCTGATTGATTGCTTCTGTGGACAGGTGTCTTTTATACAGGTAACAAAATGAGATTAGGAGCACTCCCTTTAAGAGTGTGCTCCTAATCTCAGCTAGTTACCTGTATAAAAGACACCTGGGAGCCAGAAATCTTTCTGATTGAGAGGGGGTCAAATACTTATTTCCCTCATAAAAATGCAATTCCATTTCTAACTTTTTTCACATGCGTTTTTCTGGATTTTTTTGTTGTTATTCTGCAGGGGATCAAATACTTTTTTCCCTCACTGTGTGTATATATATATATATACACTGCTCAAAAAAATAAAGGGAACACTAAAATAGCACATCATAGATCTGAATGAATGAAATAATCTTATTAAATACTCTTTACATAGTTGAATGTGCTGACAACAAAATCACACAAAAATTATCAATGGAAATCAAATTTATCAACCCATGGAGGTCTGGATTTGGAGTCACACTCAAAATTAAAGTGGAAAACCACACTACAGCCTGATCCAACTTTGATGTAATGTCCTTAAAACAAGTCAAAATGAGGCTCAGTAGTGTGTGTGGCCTCCACGTGCCTGAATGACCTCCCTACAACGCCTGGGCATGCTCCTGATGAGGTGGCGGATGGTCTCCTGAGGGATCTCCTCCCAGACCTGGATAAAGCATCCGCCAACTCCTGGACAGTCTGTGGTGCAACGTGGCGTTGGTGGATGGAGCGAGACATGATGTCCCAGATGTGCTCAATTGGATTCAGGTCTGGGGAACGGGCGGGCCAGTCCTTAGCATCAATGCCTTCCTCTTGCAGGAACTGCTGACACACTCCAGCCACATGAGGTCTAGCATTGTCTTGCATTAGGAGGAACCCAGGGCCAACCGCACCAGCATATGGTCTCACAAGGGGTCTGAGGATCTCATCTCGGTACCTAATGGCAGTCAGGCTACCTCTGGCGAGCACATGGAGGGCTGTGCGGCCCCCCAAAGAAATGCCACCCCACACCATGACTGACCCACCGCCAAACCGGTCATGCTGGAGGATGTTGCAGGCAGCAGAACGTTCTCCACGGCGTCTCCAGACTCTGTCACGTCTGTCACGTGCTCAGTGTGAACCTGCTTTCATCTGTGAAGAGCACAGGGCGCTGGAGGTCATTTTGCAGGGCTCTGGCAGTGCTCCTCCTTGCACAAAGGCGGAGGTAGTGGTCCTGCTGCTGGGTTGTTGCCCTCCTACGGCCTCCTCCACGTCTCCTGATGTACTGGCCTGTCTCCTGGTAGCGCCTCCATGCTCTGGACACTACGCTGACAGACACAGCAAACCTTCTTGCCACAGCTCGCATTGATGTGCCATCCTGGATGAGCTGCACTACCTGAGCCACTTGTGTGGGTTGTAGACTCCGTCTCATGCTACCACTAGAGTGAAAGCACCGCCAGCATTCAAAAGTGACCAAAACATCAGCCAGGAAGCATAGGAACTGAGAAGTGGTCTGTGGTCACCACCTTCAGAACCACTCCTTTATTGGGGGTGTCTTGCTAATTGCCTATAATTTCCACCTGTTGTCTATTCCATTTGCACAACAGCATGTGAAATTTATTGTCAATCAGTGTTGCTTCCTAAGTGGACAGTTTGATTTCACAGAAGTGTGATTGACTTGGAGTTACATTGTGTTGTTTAAGTGTTCCCTTTATTTTTTTGAGCAGTGTATATATATTTACCACAAAAATATATGGGGGATTGGAAGTGATGCCGATAATTACATTGATGGTAGTTACAATCTATCTGCAATATGAAAGCTGATCTACCCCCTAAAATAATAAATATAAAAATATTTATTAATTAAATCAATCTTAAATAAATCAATAAATCTGAAATACATGTCAAGTAAATGAAATAAATAAATGAAGTAAATGAAATAAATAAATGAAGTAAATAAATGAAATAAATAAATGAAGTAAATAAATGAAATAAATAAATGAAGTAAATAAATGAAATAAATAAATGAAGTAAATAAATGAAATAAATAAATAAATGAAATAAATGAAATAAATAAATGAAGTAAATAAATAAATGAAATAAATGAAATAAATAAATGAAGTAAATAAATGAAATAAATAAAGTAAATAAATGAAATAAATAAATGAAGTAAATAAATGAAATAAATAAATGAAGTAAATAAATGAAATAAATAAATGAAGTAAATAACTGAAGTAAATAAATGAAGTAAATTAAATAAATAAATGAAGTAAATAAATGAAGTAAATTAAATAAATTATATGAAATAAATAACTGATATAAAGGTGTATTGTTGCAGCACCACCTGAAGAAGATGCAGGGACGCCGCCTGGACTTTGACTATAAGAAGAAACGTCACGGTAAAGGAGATGTGAAAATTATTATAATAACTTGTTATATACTAATTAATATTTATATATATATTATTATTAGACACATTGTTATTATATACTATAATTGAAGGTAAAGGAGTTCTAGAGGAGGAGATCAGACAGGCACTGGAGAAGTTTGATGAGTCCAAAGAGGTGGCAGAGCAGAGCATGTTCAACCTGCTGGAGAGTGATGTAAGGACTATGTCTCTGTCTCCCCCTTTCTCTCTCTCTCTCTCTCTCTCTCTCTCTCTCTGTCTGTCTGTCTGTCTGTCTGTCTGTCTGTCTGTCTGTCTCTCTCTCTCGCTGTCTCTCTCTCTCTCTCTCTCTCTCGCTGTCTCTCTCTCCTCCCTCTCTCTCTCTCTCTCCTCCCTCTCTCTGTCTCTTTCTCTCTCTTTCTCTCTCTCTCTCTCCTCCCTCTCTCTGTCTGTCTGTCTCTCTCTCCTCCCTCTCTCTGTCTGTCTTTCTCTCTCTCTCTCTCTCTCTCTCTGTCTCTCTCTCTCTCCTCCCTCTCTCTCTGTCTGTCTCTCTCGCTTTCTCTCTCTCTCCTCTCTGTCCTTCTGTCTCTCTCGCTCTCTCTCTCTCTCTCCCCTCTCTGTCCTTCTGTCTCTCTCGCTCTCTTGTTCTCCCTTTCTCTCATTGGATCTATTTGAGAAGTGTGTGTGTGTGTATGTGTGTGTGTGTGTGTGTGTGTGTGTAGATTGAGCAGGTGAGTCAGCTAGCAGCATTGGTCCAGGCCCAGGTGGAGTATCACAGACAAGCTGCAGAAATACTACAGCAGCTCTCCAGCAAGGTGCACGACAGGTCAGTCACACACACACACCACCAAGCACACACACACACCACCAAGCACACACACACACACACACACACACACACTAGGGCCGGGAAGGCATTTAAAGGCATTTTCTCTGTCGTTTCGTGGAGATCGTATTCATGATGGTTAAACCTGAGCATGTCAGCTTTCAAAGTATGTTGTAGTGCCTCGCCACACACCTTCAATCCTGCCCTGTGTTTTATACGGACATTGTTGTGTCGATTCCTGTGTGTTGACCTCTGTCTTCTGTGTTGTCTCCAGGATTCGGGAGGCTCAGGATAAACCCAGGAAGGAGTATGTTCCTAAACCCCGGATGGTCCTGGAGCTGCTACCCCCCCAGCGACAGCCACAACGGGGGGCTCAACACCGCCCCAGGCCCGGCCCGCTCCCCAGGACCCGCACGCACTCCCGGGCGCTCCCCCCTGGTGAGAATATACACACACAGACTCACACACAGACACACACACAAACTTTTAAAATATATATATATATATTTCACCTTTATTTAACCAGGTAGGCCAGTTGAGAACAAGTTCTCATTTACAACTGCGACCTGGCCAAGATAAAGCAAAGCAGTTCGACACAAACAACAACACAGAGTTACACATGGGATAAACAAACAAATGTACAGTCAATAAACACACACACAGATACACACAGATACACACACACACAGAGATACAGACAGACACACACACACAGACACACACAGATAGACACACACTCAGGCACACACACAGATACAGACAGACACACACACACACACAGATAGACACACACTCAGGCACACACACACTCAGGCACACACACAAACAGACACTGTCTGTCTGTCTGTCTCACTCCCCGTCTCTCTCCCCCAGTTCCAATGGACCAGCCGTGCTGCTGTGCGTTGTATGACTTTGAGCCGGAGAACGAGGGTGAGCTGGGCTTTAAAGAGGGCGACGTCCTCACCCTAACCAATCAGATCGATGATAACTGGTACGAGGGCATGATCAACGGCCAATCAGGTTTCTTCCCCATCAACTACGTAGATATCCTGGTTCCACTTCCTCATTAGGCCATACCCACGCCCCCCCACCCAATTCCGCGCCTCACCTCTGCCTAGCCTAAGCCACGCCTTCTTCTCTGTGCTTTTGTGAGTTGCGGATGCTTTTCACAACTTTTGAGGAACAAAAGACTACAATTGTACAGGATTCTGCTGATAGACGGAGAAGAAGAGGAGAAAAATGAGAGAGGGATGAAGAATCGTCTTCTTCAGCCCCCTCAGTGGGATCCGTGTGCTTGCAGTGTTGAATGCCAGTAATATGAAGGGGAGGATTGTAAAGATGGAGTCCTGTGTGTGTCAGTGGGGGCTGGTGAGGGGAGGACGGCTCATAATAATGGCTGGAACAAAATAAAATGAAATGACATCGAACACATATACCCTCCTGTAGGTTTTAACTCCAACTCTGTTCCTGGAGAGATACCCTCCTGTGGGTTTACACTCCAGCCCTGTTCCTGGAGAGACACCCTCCTGTAGGTTTTAACTCCAACCCTGTTCCTGGAGAGATACCCTCCTGGAGGTTTACACTCCAACCCTGTTCCTGGAGAACGACCCTCCTGGAGGTTTTAACTCCAACCCTGTTCCTGTAGAGATACCCTCCTGTAGGTTTTAACTCCAACCCTGTTCCTGGAGAGAGACCCTCTGGTGGAGACAGAGTAGAGAGAGCTGGTTGAACTAACTGAAGACTGGTGGAGACAGAGTAGAGAGAGCTGGTTGAACTAACTGAAGACTGGTGGAGACAGAGTAGAGAGAGCTGGTTGAACTAACTGAAGACTGGTGGAGACAGAGTAGAGAGAGCTGGTTGAACTAACTGAAGACTGGTGGAGACAGAGTAGAGAGAGCTGGTTGAACTAACTGAAGACTGGTGGAGACAGAGTAGAGAGAGCTGGTTGAACTAACTGAAGACTGGTGGAGACAGAGTAGAGAGAGCTGGTTGAACTAACTGAAGACTGGTGGAGACAGAGTAGAGAGATCTGGTTGAACTAACTGAAGACTGGTGGAGACAGAGTAGAGAGAGCTGGTTGAACTAACTGAAGACTGGTGGAGACAGAGTAGAGAGAGCTGGTTGAACTAACTGAAGACTGGTGGAGACAGAGTAGAGAGAGCTGGTTGAACTAACTGAAGACTGGTGGAGACAGAGTAGAGAGAGCTGGTTGAACTAACTGAAGACTGGTGGAGACAGAGTAGAGAGAGCTGGTTGAACTAACTGAAGACTGGTGGAGACAGAGTAGAGAGAGCTGGTTGAACTAACTGAAGACTGGTGGAGACAGAGTAGAGAGAGCTGGTTGAACTAACTGAAGACTGGTGGAGACAGAGTAGAGAGAGCTGGTTGAACTAACTGAAGACTGGTGGAGACAGAGTAGAGAGAGCTGGTTGAACTAACTGAAGACTGGTGGAGACAGAGTAGAGAGATCTGGTTGAACTAACTGAAGACTGGTGGAGACAGAGTAGAGAGAGCTGGTTGAACTAACTGAAGACTGGTGGAGACAGAGTAGAGAGAGCTGGTTGAACTAACTGAAGACTGGTGGAGACAGAGTAGAGAGAGCTGGTTGAACTAACTGAAGACTGGTGGAGACAGAGTAGAGAGAGCTGGTTGAACTAACTGAAGACTGGTGGAGACAGAGTAGAGAGAGCTGGTTGAACTAACTGAAGACTGGTGGAGACAGAGTAGAGAGAGCTGGTTGAACTAACTGAAGACTGGTGGAGACAGAGTAGAGAGAGCTGGTTGAACTAACTGAAGACTGGTGGAGACAGAGTAGAGAGAGCTGGTTGAACTAACTGAAGACTGGTGGAGACAGAGTAGAGAGAGCTGGTTGAACTAACTGAAGACTGGTGGAGACAGAGTAGAGAGAGCTGGTTGTATAGAAAGCAATAGATGGATCTATATACAGTATATCTCTGGTTGTTTACATAGGGTCCAATGTATATGCATGCTGGGACAAGCCATTTAAGGTTTAGTGTTGACGTTTAAAAAGGAAATAATATAAGATCTGTGATGATGGTGGTGATGATGGTGATGATGGTGGTGATGGTGATGATGATGGTGGTGATGATGATGGTGATGATGATGGTGGTGATGGTGATGGTGGTGATGATGATGATGATGATGATGATGGTGATGATGATGGTGGTGGTGATGATGATGATGATGCAGATGTACAATAGGCTTCTGTTGTGATCTTTCCTACATTGTGTATGTTATACCTGTCAGACGTCAATAAGCTGTCCAGTGGTTGTGTATCAGTCACAGACCCCCATTTGCACCCCTAGTGATTAAAGAGCGTTGGGCCAGTAACCGAAAGGTCGCTGGTTCAAATCCCAGAGCTGGCAAGGTGGACAAATCTGCCGCTCTGCCCTTGAGCAAGGCAGTTAACGCCCAACAACTGCTCCCCATGCGCCGATGATAAGGCAGCCCCCTCTCTGATTCAGAGGGGTTGAGTTAAATGCAGAAGACACATTTCAGTTGAAGGTATTCAGTTGTGCAACTGACTAGGTACCCCCTAGGTATCCCTTCTTTCCCCCTTTCCCAAATGGTACTCTATTCCCTATATAGTGCACTACTTTTAGTTGGAGGGACTGGAGGAGAGTAACTAGGCTGAGTCCGATTAGATCCGTAGGCTGACGGCCGTCCACTGGACTTGTCCTCTGTTGAGACGACGTAACTTGAGATGAAGGGAAGCGAGTTGACAGATATCTCTACAATACAGCATTCTACCGTTACAGAGTAAAAGTCCCCTTTTCAGAGTAAAAGTCCCTTTCTTGTACAGGGTATGAAGAGACAAAGCAGGCCTGTCTGTTTTACAAGGTCAGGTCTGCATCTGAAATGGCAGCCTATTACCCAGTGGCGGTTCTAGCTTGTATGGCTCCCTGGTCGAACCCCCGGTTACCCACCCCCCAACACTGTCAACCCAAGAGTCAAGACTGAACCAATTCACCTTGGTGGTTACCCATCCCCCAACACTGTCAACCCAAGAGTCAAGACTAAACCAATTCACCTTGGTGGTTACCCATCCCCCAACACTGTCAATCCAAGAGTCAAGACTGAACCAATTCACCTTGGTGATTACCCATCCCCCATCACTGTCAACCCAAGAGTCAAGACTAAACCAATTCACCTTGGTGGTTACCCATCCCCCAACACTGTCAACCAAGAGTCAAGACTAAACCAATTCACCTTGGTGATTACCCATCCCCCAACACTGTCAACCCAAGAGTCAAGACTAAACCAATTCACCTTGGTGATTACCCATCCCCCAACACTGTCAACCCAAGAGTCAAGACTGAACCAATTCACCTTGGTGGTTACCCATCCCCCAACACTGTCAACCAAGAGTCAAGACTGAACCAATTCACCTTGGTGATTACCCATTCCCCAACACTGTCAACCCAAGAGTCAAGACTGAACCAATTCACCTTGGTGGTTACCCATCCCCCAACACTGTCAACCAAGAGTCAAGACTGAACCAATTCACCTTGGTGATTACCCATCCCCCAACATTGTCAATCCAAGAGTCCAGACTAAACCAATTCACCTTGGTGGTTACCCATCCCCCAACACTGTCAATCCAAGAGTCCAGACTAAACCAATTCACCTTGGTGATTACCCATCCCCCAACACTGTCAATCCAAGAGTCCAGACTAAACCAATTCACCTTGGTGATTACCCATCCCCCAACACTGTCAACCCAAGAGTCAAGACTGAACCAATTCACCTTGGTGGTTACCCATCCCCCAACACTGTCAACCAAGAGTCAAGACTGAACCAATTCACCTTGGTGATTACCCATCCCCCAACACTGTCAACCCAAGAGTCAAGACTGAACCAATTCACCTTGGTGATTACCCATCCCCCAACACTGTCAACCCAAGAGTCAAGACTAAACCAATTCACCTTGGTGATTACCCATCCCCCAACACTGTCAACCCAAGAGTCAAGACTAAACCAATTCACCTTGGTGATTACCCATCCCCCCCCAATACTGTCAACCCAAGAGTCAAGACTAAACCAATTCACCTTGGTGGTGTGCAGACTGGTTCTATATTATTCTTAACGATTTCACACAAACCAGAAAAAAATTCAACAATATGTCCGTGAAACTATATATTCACAGTATTATGAACGAATTGTGGTTTATTTGGTAGCATTTCATAGTGTGACTGAATTTACTAATTTGCATTAGTACTGTACAAAGTTGGAGGTGCTCTATTTGATAGATTCCCCGGCCCCCTCCCCATCTCGTACTTCTGAGTGGGAGACCTTCCCAGGCAGTAGCCTGCCTAGCTCACAAACTAGAATCAGGTCGCCCACTCCGACAAAGTTAGTTGACCCACAGTCCCACACGGTGACCTGATATCATTGACGTGACGTGCTAATGAGCGATAGAAAACCGATCGCGCAAATGTCACCATTCCATATTTTTTTTGTGTGTGCGGGCGTCGCTTGCCGCCCTCGGCAAGATGCCACCCTGGACGGCTGCCCATGTCGCCTATACCTAAATCCTTCACTGATATTACCTATGTAGATCCTATGTAACCCCTCAATGCCAATGCTGGACCTGTGCTCTCTCTCCAGTTCACGATATGGGTGGTAAAGAAGTGTTTGGAGCCTGAATAGAACCCTATTCCTTATATAGTGCACTACATTTGACCAGATCACCCCCACAGGCCCGGGTCAAAAGTAGGCCACTATATTGGAAATAGGGTGCCATCTTTGATGCACACCCAGTCTGTTAAGCTCCTACTGAGATAGCTGTATAAAGCCCAGCCTGTCTGCCTGCCTGTTTTCCTGTTTGCCTGTCTGCCTGTTGCAATGGGATCACTACAGCGCTTTTACAAAATGCATGGACAGAATTGTATTTATTTTTAATCAACGTGTGTAAATTCATTATTATAATTGCCTGTGTTACCACAAACAAAACAGACATTAGTATTTGTAAATATTGATGAGTATTGATCATTCCTATATGCTGTAAATGTATCACTGAATGACGTATATACTGTACTTACGTAACCCTTTTGAAGGGCTGACAGACGATTCATATTCAAGGTATTTGAAAGTATGTGCTGTTTTCTTGTACATGATACAGTATTGTTTTTTTTGTTGTTTTTTTCCACTATTCTTCCCCTGCTGTTAAACTGTTACACACTGATGATGTTTATCGATGTTGTCATTGAAAGATAATGGCCCATTTTATTTTAGGTCGGCCAGTTGAGAACAAGTTCTCGTTTACAACTGTGACCCGGCCAAGATAAAGCAGTGCCACAATAAACAACAACACAGAGTTACACGTAAACAAAACGTACAGTCAAACACAATACACAATGTGTGCAAATGTAGAAGAGTAGGGAGGTAAGGCAATAAATAGGCCAAAAGTGGCAAAATAATTACAATTTAGCATTAACACTGGAGTGATGTGCAGATGATGATGTGCAAGTAGAGATACTGGGGTTCAAAAGAGCAAAAAGTAAATAAAAATATGGGGATGAGGTAGTTGGGTGGGCTATTTACAGACGGGCTGTGTACAGGTACAGTGATCGGTAAGCTGCTCTGACAGCTGAGGCTTAAAGTTAGTGAGGGAGATATAAGAATGCCAGCTCCAGTCACTGGCAGCAGAGAACTGGAAGGAACTGGAAGGAAAGGCGGCCAAAGGAGGTGTTGGCTTTGGGGATGACCAGTGAAATATACCTGCTGGAGCGTGTGCAACGGGTGGGTGTTGCTATGGTGACCAGTGAGCTAAGGTAAGGTGGGGCTTTATCTAGCAAAGACTTATAGATGACCTGGAGCCAGTGGGATTGGCAACGAATATGTAGCGAGGGCCAGCCAACGAGAGCATACACGTCGCAGTGGTAGGTAGTATATGGGGCTTTGGTGACAAAATGGATGGCACTGTGATAGACTACATCCAGTTTGCTGAGTAGAGTGTTGGAGGCTATTTTGGAAATGACATCACCGAAGTCGAGGATCGGTAGGATAGTCAGTTTTACGAGGGTATGTTTGGCAGCATGAGTGAAGGAGGCTTTGATGCGAAATAGGAAGCCGATTCTAGATTTAATTTTGGATTGGAGATGCTTAATGTGAGTCTGGAAGGAGAGTTTACAGTCTAACCAGACACCTAGGTATTTGTAGTTGTCCACATATTCTAAGTCAGAACTGTCCAGAGTAGTGATGCTGGAGGGGGGGACAGGTGCGGGCAGTGATCGGTTGAAGAGCATGCATTTAGCTTTACTAGCATTTTAAGAGCAGTTGGAGGCCACGGAAGGAGAGTTGTATGGCATTGAAGCTCGTCTGGAGGGTAGTTAACACAGTGTCCAAAGAAGGGCCAGAAGTATACAGAATGGTGTCGTCTGCATAGAGGTGGATCAGAGAATCACCAGCAGCAAGAGCGACATCATTGATATATACAGAGAAGAGAGTCGGCCCAAGAATTGAACCCTGTGGCACCCCCATAGAGACTGCCAGAGGTCCGGACAACAGGCCCTCCGATTTGACACACTGAACTCTATCTGAGAAGTAGTTGGTGAACCAGGCGAGGCAGTCATTTGAGAAAACAAGGCTGTTGAGTCTGCCGATAAGAATGCGGTGATTGACAGAGTCGAAAGCCTTGGCCGGGTCGATGAAAACGGCTGCACAGTACTGTCTTTTATCTATGGCGGTTATGATGTCATTTAGGACCTTGAGCGTGGCTGAGGTGCACCCATGACCAGCCAGCTCGGAAACCAGATTGCATAGTGGAGAAGGTACGGTGGGATTCGAAATGGTGGGTGATCTGTTTGTTAACTTGGCTTTTGAAGACTTTAGAAAGGCAGGGTAGGATAGTTATAAGTCTGTAACAGTTTGGGTCAAGAGTGTCTCCCACTTTGAAGAGGGGGATGACCTCGGCAGCTTTCCAATCTTTAGGGATCTCAGACGATACGAAAGAGAGGTTGAACAGGCTAGTAATAGGGGTTGCAACAATTTCGGCGGATAACTTTAGAAAAAGAGGGTCCAGATTGTCTAGCCCGGCTGATTTGTAGGGATCCAGGTTTTGCAGCTCTTTCAGAACATCAGCTATCTGGATTTGAGTGAAGGAGCGTTATAATCTGAGCTAATGGCCCAGAACCACTCTGAGCATTATAATCTGAGTGTGTATAGGTTGAGACAGCAGGTGTGGTAGAGAGAGAGAGAGAGAGTCCAAAACAGCAGGTACGGGACAAGGTAGCACATCCAGTGAACAGGTCAGGGTTCCCTAGCTGCAGGCAAAACAGTTGAAACTAGAGCAGCAGCACGACCAGGTGGACTCAGGACAGCCAGGAGTCATCAGGCCAGGTAGTCTTGAGGCATGATCCTAGGGCTCAGGTCCTCCGGGAGGGAGAGAGGGAGAAAGAGAGAATTAGAGGGAGAATACTTAAATTCACACAGGACACCAGATAAAACAGGAGAATTACACTAGGTATAACAGACTGACCCTAGCCCCCCGGCACATTAGACTATTGCAGCATAGATACTGGAGACTGAGACAGGGGTGGGTCGGGAGACACTGTGGCCCCGTCCGACGAGCTTTGGAGAAATACACAGATTCAAAGTGGAGTCCGTAATCTGCTTTCTAATAATCATGATATTTTTATTGAAGAAGTTCATGAATTTATCATGAAGTGAAAGCCATCCTCTCTTGTTGAATGCTGCTTTTTAGTTAGCTTTGCGACAGTATCAAAAATACATTTAGGATTGTTCTATCCAAGCTAGTCGGAAGACTTCCAGTTTGGTGGAGCGACATTTCCGTTCCAATTTTCTGGAAGCTTGATTGAGTGGGCTGCATAGTTTAATGACTAGAAGATCATACTTACTGTACGTACACCATACGCACTGTATATACACCATACGTACTGTATATACACCATACGTTGGTTGTTAAAGCAGTACTGGCATATATTTTCTTTCTGTGCTTTTTCCAGTGGTCTCAAGCTCACTGTGCTCTGGTGATGTAGTATTCGTGCTGCATCATCACTAAGGGCCTGGCTGGAACCTACAGTGTAGATATCGCATTATTACCTCAGTGGTGTCAAAGAGTGTTCATCCTTTTTACAAAAAGTGGTTTTCGTTGGTGTGAAGGAAAGTTGTGGGATCACTAAGAGGAGCTCCCCAGTAGGGTTTAGGTCTCGTATGCAATTGCTCCCTATAGTAGTGCACTATATAGGGAGACCCATAGGGCTCTGGTCTAAAGTAGTGCACTATATAGGGAATAGGGAGACCCATAGGGCTCTGGTCTATAGTAGTGCACTATATAGGGAATTGGGAGACCCATTGGGCTCTGGTCTAAAGTAGTGCACTATATAGGGAATAGGGAGACTCATAGGGCTCTGGTCTAAAGTAGTGCACTATATAGGGAATAGGGAGACCCATAGGGCTCTGGTCAAAAGTAGTGCACTATATAGGGAATAGGGAGAATGTTCTGTCATAGCGGGATAGAGGAAGGGATATGAACCTTGCTGTGGTGTTGATGCTGTGGTTCATCTTCTGTGTTGAATCACCAGCCCATGTTGTGAATGACTACAGTATAATTATGTGACTTATTAAAATAAACACTATGACACAAAAAACTGGACCGGTGCTCTAGTGTCTTTCTTAAACTCACACAATATGTTGTTTTGAATTACAGACTGCCGCTTTAAAACAGTGACGGGAACAATTAAACAACAGTTCAATGAACGGGACTTCAGGGTAAAACAAGAGACTTGAAAAGGTGTAAAGAATCTGGGTAGAACTTCAGAATTGGTGAAAATTCTAAATCAGACTAATGGAACCCAGTAAAACATTAAAAGCCAAGTGGTTTCATATCTTAGAACTGGTGAAAGTTCTAAATCAGAATAATGGAACCCAGTAAAACGGGGCGCTGTTTGGCTATAGAAATATCTAACGAGGTAACATGTGTGATACTAAACGTTAAACCTGTAGAAATATCTAACGAGGTAACATGTGTGATACTAAACGTTAAACCTGTAGAAATATCTAACGAGGTAACATGTGTGATACTAAACGTTAAACCTGTAGAAATATCTAACGAGGTAACATGTGTGATACTAAACGTTAAACCTGTAGAAATATCTAACGAGGTAACATGTGTGATACTAAACGTTAAACCTGTAGAAATATCTAACGAGGTAACATGTGTGATACTTAACGTTAAACCTGTAGAAATATCTAACGAGGTAACATGTGTGATACTAAACGTTAAACCTGTAGAAATATCTAACGAGGTAACATGTGTGATACTAAACGTTAAACCTGTAGAAATATCTAACGAGGTAACATGTGTGATACTTAAGCACATGGGCCTCCTCTGTCTCCATAAGAACAAGCCTACTGCTACAGATATATAATCTTCATCTTTTCTCCAAATCAAACATTTCTTCAGGTAAATATGTATATTGTAAAGTAGCTAGTAAACTGTATTTGATTCGTTTAGTTTTGGGCTGAATCACTAAACGGTAACCGAACAACCAGACAAACCGGTGTTTTGTGAGGTAAACTGGAAAAATGGGCTAAATATTTTACCCAAATTTAAAATTATTTTGTAACAACCAGGCTTACTATATAAAAAGAGAAAAAGCAGTAGTTCACACACTGACTGCGAAAGCTTTGAAGAGCGGTAGCCATTAGCTAGCACGGTGGCTAACTAACTAGCTACCAGGACAATTTGCCACCGGTTAAAGGCTATAAATATAGCATATTTAGTCGACACTGAAACGATAGTAAAATGTACATAGTCATGAACCGTTTGGGGACACGTTAACCGGTTAAATAGCGTTATTTAGTTGGCTCTAGTAGCTGGATAGCAACGTGTATCTAGCTGGTCAAATAACGCTACATCACATGTCCAGGGTTTACAAACAGGTTCTCTTTCTAAGCATGGCTACTATTCATAGACCAAATAAAAATCTATTTTTGATATAAATACTGGTAAAAACAAATATTCCAAATAACCTAGCGTTAACTACTGAAACAACACATTTCCCCGTTCTTTCGCTTTGTGTCTCCCCGTGTTTATGTGGCAGGAGGTTCAGAAGCTGGTCATGGATAACTGTCGGTCGAACGAGGGCCAGATGGCCGGTGTAACGGAGGACTTTGGCGACCTGGAACTGTTGAGTCTCGTCCACGTCTCAAACATACCCACATTGGGGGAGAAAAGGTACAAACTCCCTTGGGTTGTGTCCCGAAATGGCACCCCTGTTTATTATACTCTGCACTACTTCTCCACACTCTGGTGTCTCTTGGAAAAGAGATGTTATATCTCAATGAGAATAAAACGGTATAAATGAGAGGTACAAAAATAAAAAATAAACTGGAAAGGTAGCTAGGTCTCACTGCCGTAGGACTTGTTTAAAGTAACGTTGCGTCACAGTAGACCAGCATGAATCGACTGTAGTAGGTCAAATCTGTGGGGATTTTTGTATTTCTTTTTTTATCCCGATGGTACAGCATGGTTGAAGTTGGGCCATGTGGTGCTGAATAATGTGTTTCCTCCCGTCAGCTGGAGCTGAGTGACAACAGAATATCCGCTGGTCTGGAGGTGCTGGCTGAGAGGCTGGTCCACCTCACACAGTTCAACCTCTCTGGGAACAAGTTCAAGGACATCAGCACACTGGAACCGCTGGTGAATAACACTGCTGTGGCTGTGTACAAGACGGCTATAGCTGTTTATAAGACTAATAGCTGGGGAGTACGACTGGTTATAACCTCTTTAGAACTTGAAATAAGACTGTTTTACCGCTCTTCATAAGTCTTGTAACTGGGAATACGTCAGTTGTAGTTTGGAATAACTGTCATAACAACACCCACCACCATTATTGAAGTCTCTGAACCTGTTGAACTGTGAGGTCACCAACCTGGGATCTTCAAGCTCCTCCCACAACTCACGTACCTGGAATGCTACGATATCGAAGACTGCCAGGCCTCCGACTCGGACGGCGAGGGAGACGGGTTCGATGATGAAGGTAAGACTTGCTGAAGTGGAACTTAAATCCGATTTATAAATAGCAACTGCAAAGTTGACAAATGAGCAGAACATCAATATAAAATACCCCAAAAAATCTGTCATTTGTGTCGGGAAATAAATGGACACGGTCACTTGAATCTGTCTAGGCGGACCTGTTTTGTTAGGTTGACCCGTAGGGCCCTGATCTACAGTAGTACACTATATAGGGAGTAGGGAGACCCATAGGGCCCTGGTCTAATGTAGTGCACTATATAGGGAGTAGGGAGACCCATAGGGCCCTGGTCTAATGTAGTGCACTATATAGGGAGTAGGGAGACCCGTAGGGCCCTGATCTACAGTAGTACACTATATAGGGAATAGGGAGACCCATAGGGCTCTGGTCTAATGTAGTGCACTATATAGGGAGTAGGGAGACCCGTAGGGCCCTGATCTACAGTAGTACACTATATAGGGAATAGGAGACCCATAGGGCTCTGGTCTAATGTAGTGCACTATATAGGGAGTAGGGAGACCCGTAGGGCCCTGATCTACAGTAGTACACTATATAGGGAATAGGGAGACCCATAGGGCTCTGGTCTAATGTAGTGCACTATATAGGGAATAGGGAGACCCGTAGGGCCCTGATCTACACTAGTACACTATATAGGGAATAGGGAGACCCATAGGGCTCTGGTCTAATGTAGTGCACTATATAGGGAATAGGGAGACCCGTAGGGCCCTGATCTACAGTAGTACACTATATAGGGAATAGGGAGACCCATAGGGCTCTGGTCTAAAGTAGTACATTATATAGGGAATAGGGAGACCCATAGGGCTCTGGTCTAAAGTAGTGCACTATATATATGCTATATATGTTTACCAGGGGGCAGGGCTACCGACGTTAAGACTAATCTGAAGATGGTGCTGGCTAAGACTAAATCTGGTGAGTGTAGAGAGTATAGAGATATTGTTATCCACGTCGGCACCAACAATGTTAGGATGAAACAGTCAGAGGTCACCAAGCGCAACATAGCTTCAGTGTGTAAATCAGCTAGAAAGATGAGTCGGCATCGAGTCATTGTCTCTGGCCCCCTCCCAGTTAGGGGGAGTGATGAGCTCTACAGCAGAGTCTCACAACTCAATCGCTGGTTGAAAACTGTTTTCTGCCCCACTCAAAAGATAGAATTTGTAGATAATTGACCCTCTTTCTGGGACTCACCCACAAACAGGACCAAGCCTGGCCTGTTGAGGAGTGACGGACTCCATCCTAGCTGGAGGGGTGCTCTCATCTTATCTACGAACATAGACAGGGCTCTAACTCCTCTAGCTTCACAATGAGATAGGGTACAGGCCAGGCAGCAGGCTGTTAGCCAGCCTGCCAGCTTAGTGGAGTCTGCCACTAGCACAGTCAGTGTAGTCAGCTCAGCTATCTCTATTGAGACCGTGTCTGTGCCTCGACCTAGATTGGGCAAAACTAAACATGGCGGTGTAATTTTTGGTGACTTTAATATTCACATGGAAAAGTCCACAGACCCACTCCAAAAGGCTGTCTCCGGACCTACTCACTGCCACAGTCATACTCTGGACCTAGTTTTATCCCGTGGAATAAATGTTGTGGATCTTAATGTTTTTCCTCATAATCCTGGACTATCGGACCACCATTTTATTACGTTTGAAATCGCAACAGATCTGCTCAGACACCAACCAAGGATCATCAAAAGTCGTGCTATAAATTCTCAGACATCCCAAAGATTCCTAGATGCCCTTCCAGAATCCTTCCACCTACCCAAGGACGTCAGAGTACAAAAATCAGTTAACCACCTAACTGAGGAACTCAATGTAACCTTGCGCAATACCCTAGATGCAGTTGCACCCCTAAAAACAAAAAACATTTGCCATAAAAAACTAGCTCCCTGGTATACAGAAAATACCAGAGCTCTGAAGCAAGCTTCCAGAAAATTGGAACGGAAATGGCGCCACACCAAACTGGAAGTCTTCCGACTAGCTTGGAAAGACAGTACTGTGCAGTATCGAAGAGCCCTCACTGCTGCTCGATCATCCTATTTTTACAACTTAATTGAGGAAAATAAGAACAATCCAAAATTTATTTTTGATACTGTCGCAAAGCTAACTAAAAAGCAGCATTCCCCAAGAGAGGATGGCTTTCACTTTAGCAGTGATTCATTCATGAACTTCTTTGAGGAAAAGATCATGATCATTAGAAAGCAAATTACGGACTCCTCTTTAAATCTGCGTATTCCTCCAAAGCTCAGTTGTCCTGAGTCCACACAACTTTGCCAGGACATAAAATCAAGAGAGACACTCAAGTTTTTTAGTACCATATCTCTTGACACATTGATGAAAATAATCATGGCCTCTAAACCTTCAAGCTGCATACTGGACCCTATTCCAACTAAACTACTGAAAGAGCTGCTTCCTGTGCTTGGCCCTCCTATGTTGAACATAATAAACAGCTCTCTATCTACCGGATGTGTACAAAACTTACTAAAAGTGGCAGTAATAAAGCCTCTCTTCAAAAAGCCAAACCTTGACCCAGAAAATATAAAAAACTATCGGCCTATTTCGAATCTTCCATTCCTCTCAATTTCTTTTGAAAAAGCTGTTGCGCAGCAACTCACTGCCTTCCTGAAGACAAACAATGTATACGGAAACGCTTCAGTCTGGTTTTAGACCCCACCATAGCACTGAGACTGCACTTGTGAAGGTGGTAAATGACCTTTTAATGGCATCAGACCGAGGCTCTGCAACTGTACTCGTGCTCCTAGACCTTAGTGCTGCTTTTGATACCATCGATCACCACATTCTTTTGGAGAGATTGGAAACCCAAATTGGTCTACATGGACAAGTTCTGGCCTGGTTTAGATCTTATCTGTCGGAAAGATATCAGTTTGTCTCTGTGGATGGTTTGTCCTCTGACAAATCAACTGTAAATTTCGGTGTTCCTCAAGGCTCTGTTTTGGGACCACTATTGTTTTCATTATATATTTTACCACTTGGTGATGTCATTCGAAACATAATGTTAACTTTCACTGCTATGCGGATGACACACAGCTGTACATTTCGATGAAACATGGTGAAGCCTCAAAATTGCCCTCCCTGGAAGCCTGTGTTTCAGACATAAGGAAGTGGATGGCGGAAAATGTTCTACTTTTAAACTCTGACAAAACAGAGATGCTAGTTCTAGGTCCCAAGAAACAAAGAGATCTTCTGTTGAATCTGACAATTAATCTTGATGGTTGTACAGTCGTCTCAAATAAAACTGTGAAGGACCTCGGCGTTACTCTGGACCCTGATCTCTCTTTGACGAACATATCAAGACTGTTTCAAGGACAGATTTTTTCCATTTACGTAACATTGTAAAAATCAGAAACTTTCTGTCCAAAAATGATGCAGAAAAGTTAATCCATGCGTTTGTAACTTCTAGGTTAGACTACTGCAATGCTTTACTTTCCGGCTACCCGGATAAAGCACTAAATAAACTTCAGTTAGTGCTAAACACGGCTGCTAGAATCTTGACTAGAACCCCAAAATTTGATCATATTACTCCAGTACTAGCCTCTCTACACTGGCTTCCTGTTAAGGCAAAGGCTGATTTCAAGGTTTTACTGCTAACCTACAAAGCATTACATGGGCTTGCTCCTACCTATCTTTCCGATTTGGTCCTGCCGTACATACCTACACGTACGCTACGGTCACAAGACGCAGGCCTCCTTACTGTCCCTAGAATTTCTAAGCAAACAGCTGGAGGTAGGGCTTCTTCCTATAGAGCTCCATTTTTATGGAATAGTCTGCCTATCCATGTGAGAGACGCAGACTCGGTCTCAACCTTTAAGTCATTATTGAAGACTCATCTCTTCAGTAGGTCCTATGACTGAGTGTAGTCTGGCCCAGGAGTGTGAAGGTGAACGGAAAGGCACTGGAGCAACGAACCACCCTTGCTGACTTTGCCTGGCCTGTTCCCTTCCTGGGATTCTCTGCCTCCAACCCTATTACAGGGGCTGAGTCACTGGCTTACTGGTGCCGTGGCGGAGATCTTGTGGGCTATACTCGGCCTTGTCTCAGGATGGTAAGTTGGTGGTTGAAGATATCCCTCTAGTGGTGTGGGGGCTGTGCTTCGGCAGAGTGGGTGGGGTTATATCCTGCCTGTTTGGCCCTGTCCGGGTATCGCCGGACGGGCCACAGTGTCTCCCGACCCCTCCTGTCTCAGCCCCCAGTATTTATGCTGCAATAGTTTATGTGTCGGGGGGCTAGGGTCTGTCTGTTATATCTGGAGTATTTCTTCTCTTATCTGGTGTCCTGTGCGAATTTAAGTATGCTCTCTCTAATTATCTCTCTCTTTTTTTCTTTTTTCTTCTTCTCTCTCGGAGGACCTGAGCATTAGGACCATTCCTCAAGGCCTACCTGGCCTGATGACTCCTTGATGTCCCGAGTCCACCTGGCCGTGCTGCTTCTCCAGTTTCAACTGTTCTGCCTGTTTCATGAACATTTTAAAATATTGTCCATGTTCTGTTATAATCTGCACCCGGCATAGCCAGAAGAGGACTGGCCACCCCTCACAGCCTGGTTCCTCTCTAGGTTTCTTCCTAGGTTTTGGCCTTTCTAGGGAGTTTTTCCAAGCCACCGTGCTTTTACACCTGCATTGCTTGCTGTTTGGGGTTTTAGGCTGGGTTTCTGTACAGCACTCTGTGACATCAGCTGATGTAAGGGGGGCTTTATAAATACATTTGATTTGATTTGATATGGGGAATAGGGAGACCCATAGGGCCCTGGTCTAAAGTAGTGCACTATATAGGGAATAGGGAGACCCATAGGGCTCTGGTCTAAAGTAGTGCACTATATAGGGAATAGGGAGACCCATAGGGCTCTGGTCTAAAGTAGTACACTATTTAGGGAATAGGGAGACGCATAGGGCTCTGGTCTAAAGTAGTGCACTATATAGGGAATAGGGAGACCCATAGGGCTCTGGTCTAAAGTAGTGCACTATATAGGGAATAGGGGTCCATTTCAGACATATCCAACTAATTGAAATGGTACTTGACTGAGCTGATGTTGTCCATGGTGTGTCCTGTGGAACAGAGGGGGAGGAGGGAGACTGATGTACTCCGATTAGAGGTGTTCACGGATCCACCTGTACCCGAATACTTGTGTCCGGATCCAGAATTTGAAATAATGTCAAAAGTAGGTCCTGGGACTATAACCCTATTCTAGAAGTAGGTCCTGGGACTATAACCCTATTCTAGAAGTAGGTCCTGGGACTATAACCCTATTCTAGAAGTAGGTCCTAGGACTATAACACTCTTCTAGAAGTAGGTCCTGGGACTATAACACTAGTAGGTCCTAGGACTATAACACTATTCTAGAAGTAGGTCCTGGGACTATAACACTATTCTAGAAGTAGGTCCTGGGACTATAACACTATTCTAGAAGTAGGTACGACTCTCTAAATACAGCCTCTGCTGACACCTAGAGTTTCTTATATGAACAACCACGTGTTGGGCGTCGTCAACGAGTTGCCACGCTAACGTTAGCTAACCCTGAAACTACACCGTTAGCTCACACATCCCTGGGTCGCTCGTCTTTTCAGTTCGCTGCAGCTTAGCGACTGGAACGAGCTGCAACAAACACTCAAACTGGACAGTTTTATCTCCAATCTCTTCATTCAAAGTCTCAATCATGGACCACTCTTACTGGCAGTTGTGGCTGCTTCGTGTGATGTATTGTTGTCTCTACCTTCTTGCCCTTTGTGCTGCTGTCTTTGCCCAATAATGTTTGTACCATGTTTTGTGCCACTACCATGTTGTGTTGCTACCATGTTGTGTTGTCATGTGTTGCTGCCTTGCTATGTTGTTGTCTTAGGTCTCTATGTTGTGTTGTCTCTTGGGTTTTTTATTTCACCCAGCCCTCGTCCCAGCAGGACGCTTTTTGCCTTTTGGTAGGCCGTCATTGTAAATAAGAATTTGTTCATAACTGACTTGCCTAGTTAATTAAAGGTTAAATAAAGGTTAATTAAAGGTTAAATAAAGGTTAATTAAAGGTTAATTAAAGGAATAAAATGACGCTGCAACTACACTGCAGACGTGTGTTCGTTGTACTAATTGTTTCTCTCTCTAGGAAGGGGGAGGCGAACGGAGATATCAATGATGACGATGATGATGATGACGAAGATGATGGTTAGTAGTGTTATCCAATCTCACAAGTCTAGTTTTGGTCTATTCTGGTCTAGTGTTGGTCTATTCTGGTCTAGTGTAGGTCTATTCTGGTCTGGGTCTATTCTGGTCTGGTTTTGGTATATTCTGGTCTAGTGTTGGTATATTCTGGTCTGGGTCTATTCTGGTCTGGTGTGGGTCTATTCTGGTCTGGTGTGGGTCTATTCTGGTCTAGTGTAGGTCTATTCTGGTCTGGTGTAGGTCTATTCTGGTCTGGTGTGGGTCTATTCTGGTCTGGTGTGGGTCTATTCTGGTCTGGTGTGGGTCTATTCTGGTCTGGTGTGGGTCTATTCTGGTCTGGTGTAGGTCTATTCTGGTCTGGTGTGGGTCTATTCTGGTCTGGTGTGGGTCTATTATGGTCTGGTTTGGGTCTATTCTGGTCTGGTTTGGGTCTATTCTGGTCTGGTGTAGGTCTATTCTGGTCTGGTGTGGGTCTATTCTGGTCTGGTGTAAGTCTATTCTGGTCTGGGTCTATTCTGGTCTGGTGTGGGTCTATTCTGGTCTAGTGTTGGTCTAGTCTAGTGTAGGTCTATTCCGATCTAGTGTTTTAAAAGGCTGTGATCCCCATATAGAGCCCTATGGACCCTGGTCTAAGTAGTGCACTACATAGGGAATAAGGTTTATAGAGCCCTATGGACCCTGGTCTAAGTAGTGCACTACATAGGGCCTTTTGGGACACAACCATACATGTTCTTCTGTTTGGTGGCCATCTCTAAACGTCCTCTTCTCTTTCTTCTCTAGACGAGGAAGACTCTCCAGCAAAAGGAGAGAAGAGGAAGAGGGATCCTGAGGATGGTGACGATATTACCACCTGGAGGTTCCGTGATGTCATCGTGATATTACCACCTGGAGGTTCCGTGATGTCATCGTGATATTACCACCTGGAGGTTCCGTGATGTCATCAACTCCTTCAGAGCTCTTGACTGTAAACGACCTCATCGCCCCCCCGGGCAACCAACAAACCTCCCAGCTTTCCCAACAAGGGAACAACTCCCCAACTGTGCCTGTGGACCAAATGGCACCCTATTGGCTATATGGTGCACACACTACTTTTGGGTTAGGGCCCATGTAGGTCTCTTTGGTGCACTATATAGGGAATAGGGGGCAATGTAGGGTGGCAGGCATTAAAACTGGCTGTCAAACACATTGAAGTACAGCAGACCAACATAGCTACTGTAGTAGGGTCAAAGCTGTATACTGGAAAACCTTGGTAGAGCGTTGGGTGGAATAGGCCTTATGGTGCTCATGGGAATTTCCTTTTTTTTTTTTTTCATTTTCAGACCAATGCCTACTTCTCACTGAAAATGTAGTTGTGTTGTTTTTAATCTATCTGGAGTCAGGAACACCTATCTTGGCTGTTGGACAGAGTGTCTGACTTGATGTAAGAGAAAAAAAACAAACAAGAGAATAGTATTGTCATTCATGTTATTGTAATTACATTTATGCTGCTTCAGTATTATTAAAAAGAAACATTTACCTTCATAAATATACAAGTCAGCTGGATGTGATTGAGTATTGAAACAGGACACCATGAATGAATGGACCTACTGTACTATAAACTAACAGGACTAGCCGTGTTAGGACACGATGAATGAATGGACCTACACACTAACAGGACTAGCCGTGTTAGGACACGATGAATGAATGTCCAGTCCAGTTTCCTGTCAGACAGGATAGAAGAGGTGAAACACTATATGGTATCTGGACTTTCTGTCTATCAAAATCCATCGTGATCAACCATCTTGTGGTGTGGAATGTTTGGATCCTTATTCAATCAGTCCTCCATCGAGTAGATCTGATTGGTGGTTGTGATCTGATTTGTCGGTTCAGGCAGAGGAGAGAATTTGATTGGTCGATTCAGGCAGAGGAGAGGATTTGATTGGTCGGTTCAGGCTGAGGAGAGGATTTGATTGGTCGGTTCAGGCAGAGGAGAGGATTTGATTGGTCGGTTCAGGCTGAGGAGAAGCCGTCCTCTTCCAGAGCGTCAGAGATCAAGATGGAGATCTGAGAGAATGATGGTCTTTCCTCCGGTCTCTAGAGATGGAGGGAGGGAGGGGGAGAAAGACGGAGGGAGAGACAAAGAGAAAGATTTTGAGCAAATGTCAAATATGCTTTTTACCATATTAACTTCTCAGGGATCACTGGGGCGCTAGCGGGCTGCTCCCGACACTACCAGGTGAAATGCAAGGCGCCAAATTCAAAATCCCAAAGTTGAATTATTAAACATCCACCAATATACAAGTGTTCCATACTCATCAAAAGCTCTGTTTCTTGGCAATATCACAGCGTTGTCAGATTTCAAAAAGGCTTTACGGCGAAAGCAGCACATTTGATTGTTTGAGAGTAGCACCTCACATATTTTTCCCATAGCCATGTATCGATTAGCCATCATGGCACACACATAACACATTTCACAGCAAAAACAAATCAATTACCTTTGTCGGAAGCGCGCGCTGGGTACTGTTTACATGACAGAGTGACTTCCTTGTTTGCTCTTCTTCTCTGGTCTTATTCATCCAAAATGAAAAAAAATACACTGTCTCGAGACTGTTGACATCTAAAGGAAGCAATGGGTACTGCATTCATATGCCCTTATATGGTCATTTTCATGAGGGAGGGGTGCCCAAATGAGCAATGTGTCAAAATCACTTTTTCCAGGACAGAAATTCCTCGGGGTTTCGCCTGCTATATGCGTTCTGTTTTACTCACAGACAAATGGTTAACAGTTTTGGAAAATTCAGAGTGTTTCCTATCCAATGGTACCAAATATCTGCATATCCTGTGTGTGTGTGTGGGAGGCATTTTACTTTGGGCACGCCAGGCTCTCCAAAACAGACCCCTCAGCTGCCACTCCCTAACAAGTTAACGTACGACAGACCACGTATTCACCCTGCACACGCTAATTGACTAACAAACAAACCAAAACAAAAGGCAAAGTCTTCTCATGACTTGTTGATTTCAAAAAAGCATGAGGGTCTGCTATACAATTTGGTATGAGGGTCTGCTATACAAATTGATGGAAAGTGGTGTCATGGGAAAAACATACGACATTATAAAATCCATGTACACAAACAACAAGTGTGAGGTTAAAATGACCAAAAAACACAGCATGGTAGCAACACATGACAACACATCATGGTAGCACATTTCTTTCCACAGGGCCATGGGGCGAGACAGGGATGCAGCTTAAGCCCCACCCTCTTCAACATATGTATCAACTTTTGGTTGAGGGAACTAGAACAGTCTGCCTCACCCTACTAGGATCTGAAGTCAAATGTCTACTGTTTGCTGATGATCTGGTGCTTCTGTCCCCAACCAAGGAGGGCCTACAGCAGCACCTAGATCTTCTGCACAGATTCTGTCAGACCTGGACCCCTGACAGTAAATCTCAGCAAGACAAAAATAATGGTGTTCCAAAAAAGGAAATACAAATTCCATCTAGACACCGTTGCCCTAGAGCACACAAACAACAACACATACCTCGGCCTAAACATCACCACAGGTAACTTCCACAAAGCTGTGAACAATCTGAGAGACAAGGCAAACAGGGCCTTCTATGCCATCAAAAAGGAAGATAAAATTCGACATACCAGATCTGTCAAAAAAATATTGAATCAGTTATAGAACCCATTGTCCTTTATGGTTGTGAGGTCTGGGGTCCGCTCACCAACCAAGAATTCACAAAATGGGACAAACACCAAATTGAGACTCTGCATGCAGAATTCTGCAAAAATATCCTCTGTGTACAACATAAAACACCAAATAATGCATGCAGAGCAGAATTAGACCGATACCCGCTAATTATCCAAATCCAAAAAAGAGACGTTAAATTCTACAACCACCTAAAAGGAAGAGATTCGCAAACCTTCCATAACAAAGCCATCACCTACAGAGAGATGAACCTGGAGAAGAGTCCCCTCAGCAAGCTGGTCCTGGGGCTCTGTTCACAAACACAAACACACCCCACAGAGCCCCAGGACAGCAACACAATTAGACCCAACCAAATCATGAGAAAACAAAAAGATAATTACTTGACATATTGGAAAGAATTAACAAAAAAAACTGAGCAAACTTGAATGCTATTTGGCCCTAAACAGAGAGTTCACAGAGGCAGAATACCTGACCACTGTGACTGACCCAAAATGAAGGAAAGCTTTTGACAGACTCAGTGAGCATAGCCTTGCTATAGTCAGACCTGGCTCTCAAGAGAAGACAGGCTATGTGCACACTGCCCACAAAATGAGCTGGAAACTGATCTGCACTTCCTAACCTCCTGCCAAATGTATGACCATATTAGAGACACATATTTCCCTCAGATTATACAGACCCACAAAGAATTTGAAAACAAACCCAATTTTGATACACTTTTGCAAGTGTAATGTTTACTGTTAATTTTTATTGTTTATTTCACTTTTGTTTATTATCTATTTCTCTTGCTTTGGCAATGTTAACATATGTTTCCCCATGCCAATAAAGCCCTTTGAATTGAATTCAATTGTATTCTGATATTTCCCTCTAATGGTTCAGGTAAGGAGTTGGATCTGGTTAGTGTCACCTACTTTCTACCTCAAATATTCACAACACAGGAAGTAGGAAGCAGGAAGTGTACGATGTACCTCGTGCCAGCAGCGCTGCATGATGTCATAGATGTTGGGCGTGGCCTTCCTGGGTCTGTAGAGGCGGTGGCCTTGTGACACCATCATCACTACCTCATGGTTAGGGTTGTGTTCGAACGGCATCTTCCCCTCTGTAAACACCTCCCACATCAACACACCTGACACACACACACCATCAATATACACACACACACACCATCAATATACACACACACATACCATCAATATACACACACACACACACCATCAATACACACACACACACACCATCAATATACACACACACACCATCAATATACACACACACACACACACACCCACACCATCAATATACACAGACAGTGATCACCTACCGAAAGACCAGACATCAGACTTGCTGCTGTACTTGCAGAAGTTGAAGACTTCAGGAGGAGACCACTTGACTGGGAACTTGGTTCCTGATGAACTAGTGTACTGGTCATCTAGCACGTACCTAATACACACACACACACACACACACACACACACACACACACACACACACACACACACACACACACACACACACACACACACACACACACACACACACGCTCACAGAGACACACAAGCACACAGAGAGACACACACGCTCACAGAGACACACAGAGAGACACACAAGCACACAGAGAGACACACAAGCACACATTAACACACAAGCACACACACACAGAGACACATAAGTACACACACACACACACACACACACACACACACACACACACACACACACACACACAGAGACACACACACACAGAGACACACACACACAGAGACACACAAGCACACAGAGAGACACACACGCTCACAGAGACACACAGAGAGACACACAAGCACACAGAGAGACACACAAGCACACATTAACACACAAGCACACACACACAGAGACACATAAGTACACACACACACACACACACACACACACACACACACAGAGACACACACACAGAGACACACACACACAGAGACACACACATAAGTTAGAGAGAGACAGAGATTCACACAGACAGAGAGGGATAGAGTAAACTAGAATGCTATTTGGCCCTAAACAGAGAGTACACAGTGGCAGAATACCTGACCACTGTGACTGACCCAAACTTAAGGAAAGCTTTGACTATGTCCAGAGTGAGAATAGCCTTGCTATTGAGAGAGGCCGCCGTAGTCAGACCTGGCTCTCAAGAGAAGACAGGCTATGTGCACACTGCCCACAAAATGAGCTGGAAACTGAGCTGCACTTCCCAACCTCCTACACATATTTACCTCAGATTACACAGACCCACAAAGAATTAGAAAACAACATGTTGATAAACTCCCATATCTACTGGGTGAAATACCACAGTGTGCCATCACAGCAGCAAGATGTGTGACCTGTTGCCTCAAGAAAAGGGCAACCAGTGTAGAACAAACACCATTGTAAATACAACCCATATTTATGTTAATTTATTTTCCCTTTTGTACTTTAACCATTTGCACATCGTTACAACACTGTATATAGACATAATATGACAGTTGAAATGTCTGTTTTCTTTAAAAACTTTTGTGTGTGTAATGTTTACTAAATGTTTCCCTTGTGAATGTCCTTTCTGTTTATTGTCTATTCCAGTGGTTCCCAAACTTTTTATAGTCTCGTACCCCTTCAAACAGCGCGATTTTTCCAAGGCAGTCCAGAAATCTGGCAGTGGCTTCTGATTAAATTCAAATTTTCACCGAAATTTCGATGAGACTCTCTTGTTCAGATATCGGTAAGTGGACTGGAGGCAGGGCATGAAAGGAATAACGAATCCAGTTGTTTGTGTCGTCCGTTTTGGGAAAGTACCTGCATAACTGCGCACCCAGCTCACTCAGGTGCTTCGCTATATCACATTTGCCATTTTTTTATTTCACCTTTATTTAACGAGGCGAGTCAGTTAAGAACAAATTCTAATTTACAATGACAGCCTACCGGGGAACAGTGGGTTAACTGCCTTGTTCAGGAGCAGAATGACAGATTTTTACCTTGTCAGCTCAGGGAATTCGATCCAGCAACCTTTCGGTTACTGGCCCAACGCTCTAACCACTAGGCTAACCTGCCGCCCCTACATTGTCCGTAAGCTTGAGTTCATTTGCACACAAAAAGAAAATCCAACAATGATGGAAAGACCTGTGTGTTGTCCCTGTTAATGCAGACAGAGAAGAGCTTCAACTTCTTAATCATAGCCTCAATTTTGTCCTGCACATTGAATATAGTTGCAGAGAGTCCTGTAATCCTAGATTCAGATCATTCAGGTGAGAAAAAACATCACCCAGATAGGCCAGTCGTGTGAGAAACTCGTCATCATGCAAGCGGTCAGACAAGTGATAATGATGGTCAGTAAAGAAAACTTTAAGCTCGTCTCTCAATTCAAAACAACGTGTCAATACTTTGCCCCTTGATAACCAGCGCTCTTCTGTATGTTGTAAAAGCGTTACATGGTCGCTGCCCATATCATTGCATAGTGCAGAAAATACACAAGAGTTTAACAAAGTTTACCATTTTCACTGTAGTGTCCAAAATGTCTTTCAAGCTGTCAGGCATTCCCTTGGCAGCAAGAGCCTCTGGGTGGATGCTGCAGTAGACCCAAGTGGCGTCAGGAGCAACTGCTTGCACGCGCGGTACCACTCCACTATGTCTCCCTGTCACGGCTTTTGCGCCATCAGTACAGATACCAACGTGAGCAGCAGCTACGTTTGGCTACATACGGACCGTTAGTGGAATTCCCGCGAGAGAGTAACGGGTAATGTGATTGGATGTTAATTATTTTGACTACGCTACCTGTATTTGACATTGTGTTATTATTTCCCTGAACACTAGATAGTTAAATTTTTATTTTGGGCAGTGAAACGAGGCTACTCAGGTGAGAAAAAAAAAAAAAAAACTCAAAATGTACAGCCCCGTTGTAAAATATAAATGGACTGTTTGAAAATGTGAAAAAAAAAAACATTTTTAAACCACTTAATTTCTTTTTTGTTGTTAAATCACATTTTTATTTGGTGTACCCCCGACAGCATTGCGCATACCTCAGTTTGGGAATATCTGCTCTATTCCATTTGCTTTGGCAATGTACATAAAACATATTTTCACCATGCCAATAAAGCCTTTTGAATTGAGTTTATTTTGTATTGTTAATTTCACTTTTGTTTATTATATATCAAAATTTTTATTATATTGAAATTGAGAGAATGGTGTGAAGTTGAGTGTGTTATTCCGTTACGTACCTGGCCATTCCAAAGTCTGATACCTTCACCACCAGAGCAACGTTCACCAGACAGTTCCTCGCTGCCTAGAGAGAGAGAGAGACAGTGATTGGCTGTTACTCTAACCAGGTATGTGCCTACTGGCTGAACGACTCACCAGCTCTCTCCTGTCGTGACGTGACTATCATTAATGTGATGACTACTATTTATTGAATAATTACCTACTACGTTTAATTATTACTTGATTAAATTAATCATGTAACAATTAACTCATTAGGAATTTGGGGCACCACGGGAAAAAGTTTATTTAACGAGTTACCATCTCCTGAATTTACTACAGAATATATAGATATCATACCAGTCACCAATGAATAATTTCCTCATATCAGTCTCATTCTGAACGTCGTTCAAATCAAATAAAAGGTTATTGGTCACATGGTTAGCAGATAATGCGAGTGTAGCGAAATGCTTGTGCTTCTAGTTCCGACAGTGCAGTAATATCTAACAATTCCCCAACAACTACCTAATACACACAAATCCAAAGGGATGGAATAAGGATATGTACATATAAACTCAGCAAATAAAGAAACGTCCTCTCACTGTCAACTGCGTTAATATTCAGTAAACTTAACATGTGTAAATGTTTGTATGAACAATAACAAGATTCAACAACTGAGACATAAACTGAACAAGTTCCACAGACATGTGACTAACAGAAGTGGAATAATGTGTCCCTGACCAAAGGGGGGTCAAAATCAAAAGTAACAGTCAGTATCGGGTGTGGCCACCAGCTGCATTAAGTACTGCAGTGCATCTCCTCCTCATGGACTGCACCAGATTTGCCAATTCTTGCTGTGAGATGTTACCCCACTCTTCCACCAAGGCACCTGCAAGTTCCCTGACATTTCTGGGGGGAATAGCCCTAGCCCTCACCCTCTGATCCAACAGGTCCCAGACGTGCTCAATGGGATTGAGATCCGGGCTCTTCGCTGGCCATGGCAGAACACACGAGGGAAGAGGATGTCTTCCCTATAAACACACAGCGTTGAGATTGCCTGCAATGACAACAAGCTCAGTCCGATGATGCTGTGACACACCGCCCCCAGACCATGGCGGACCCTCCACCTCCAAATCGATCCTGCTCCAGAGTACAGGCCTCGGTGTAACGCTCATTCCTTCAACGATAAACGCAAATCCGACCATCACCCCTGGTGAGACAAAACTGCAACTCGTCAGTGAAGAGCACTTTTTGCCAGTCCTGTCTGGTCCAGCGACGGTGGGTTTGTGCCCATAGGCGACGTTGTTTTGCCGGTGATGTCTGGTGAGGACCTGCCTTACAACAGGCCTACAAGCCCTCAGTCCAGCATCTCTCAGCCTATTGCGGTCAGTCTGAGCACTGATGGAGGGATTGTGGGTTCCTGGTGTAACTCAGGCCGTTGTTGTTGCCATCCTGTACCTTTCTCTCTGAGTTCGTGATTGCTGTTTAGCAGTTTCTTTATGAAAATATATAACCGTAGCAACCGTTGCATTGTAAAGCCGTAGAAACCGTAGGATTGTAAAGCCGTAGAAACCGTAGCATTGTAAAGCCGTAGCAACCGTAGCATTGTAAAGCCGTAGCAACCGTAGCATTTATTGTTAAGAGGTTATTTTGTCTTCTTCAACCTCATGTTTTCAGGGGGCCGCGACTATCTTAGCCCAAGCTGCAGCTGTGGTCCGTTTTGTTCATTCTTAACTCAAATGCTTTATTAAAAAGGCGGCGTTTACGTCAGGCTGACATGCTCTCTGGGCGTGGCTAGTTACGAGGTAAGGTACAGTGAGGGGGGAAAAGTATTTGATCCCCTGCTGATTTTGTACGTTTGCCCACTGACAAAGAAATGATCAGTCTATAATTTGAATGGTAGGTTTATTTGAACAGTGAGAGACAGAATAACAACAAAAAAATCCAGAAAAACGCATGTGAAAAATGTTATAAATTGTCAGTGGGAAAATGGACAAAATCAGCAGGGGATCAAATACGTTTTTCCCCTCACTGTACCACAATGTACTATGATCTCGTTAGATAACTAAAATCACAATCTTATCGTCACAAAAACGTTCTCTTTATCCTGGATATTTTCCACACAGCGTAAAAGTATGTAAACATGATATGCACCGTATGAAAACTGTTTTTCGTTATAACATCTTCATGCAACTTTTAATGACATCACAAAATAGACATTACATTTTCCATCTCTCATCATTCCCAATATTTGGATGTTTAAATATATTGTCCCAGTGTCCTTGGTTCGGCAAACTCTTCCGATCACCCAAAAGGAATCGCCAGGTCTTAGTAAAGACTCTCCCTATTGGTTGATATACTCCCCCCAGTCTCTCCGCATTGGCTAGGTGTACGTAATCTGTAACCTTATTGGTTGACAGACTCACCAGGTTTCTCCTATTGGCTGATACGCACCAGGTCTCTCCCTATTGGATGACAGACTCACCAGGTCTCTCCCTATTGGCGGACAGACTCACCAGGTCTCTGTGTATGAAGCCGTTTGCCTCCAGGTGTTCCATCCCCCCTCTGAGACGTCCTGACAGATGCTCAGTAAGGACCCCGGGCTGAAGGTGTCCCGACGCTGCCTGAAGTAAATTAACACCCCAAAAAATATTAGAACCTATTAGCGCTGAAGGAGGTTGTTAAGCCGAAACGTCTGTATGTCAGGGCTGCCCAACCCTCCACCTGGAGGGATGATAGGTTAAGGTTGGACTAAAAAAAAACCTACAGGACGGAAGATCTCCAGGAAAAGGGTTGCTGTATGCAACAGGGAAAAAGACTGTCGTTCCAAATTCGCTCCATTCATTCAAAATCAGAATTGATTGACACCTACCTGGACCAACCATTTCGTTTTGATGTACTGAAACCGAACCCTATAATTTGAATGAAAAGTATTTGAATAAACATGAAAAGGTGAATGTAAGAAGCGCTCTTCATTTTAAATAGGCTACATGTTATATTAAACAGCATATCAACACTCTAACTAGGCCAAAATGGCCTATTGTATAGATAACAGAACACAAAAATTAAGGAAAGTATTTATAAATACTACTGCTACGACGACACACTTAATTAGCTACCCCGCCACCAGTGCGGCATCATGCTTTCAGACAATGATTCTGTGGACGCTACATCACCACACTCCCTCTGTTGCTCTTGGTCCTCGTCTTTGGAAGTCACCTTGATTTTTACAAACGTGTTTTTTTTTTTTTTTTTTTTTAAATCGGGTTTCTTAAATGGAAATATTTTGCGAACTCCATGACAATAGCTAAAGCAAGGGGCTATAGCAGCACACAATTAGCCTATAAATGCATGCTGGGCCGGGCTTTCCCCGAGCAGGTGAAGGGAGCGCTACTAGAGCGCTATTGGAGCGAAATTGAAGCGCGCAAGAAGGCTAGCTGGATTGGCTAGAATCTAGCTCCAAATTGGGCACCCTCCCCTCTCCTCTCCTCTCCTCTCCTCTCCAGCTACACTCCAGTCAAATTGGGCATCCTCTCCTCTCCTCTCCTCTCCTCTCCTCTCCTCTCCTCTCCTCTCCTCTCCTCTCCTCTCCTCTCCTCTCCTCTCCAGCTACACTCCAGTCAAATTGGGCACCCTCTCCTCTCCTCCCCTCTCCTCTCCTCTCCTCTCCAGCTACACTCCAGTCAAATTGGGCACCCTCTCCTCTCCTCCCCTCTCCTCTCCTCTCCTCTCCAGCTACACTCCAGTCAAATTGGGCACCCTCTCCTCTCCTCTCCTCTCCAGCTACACTCCAGTCAAATTGGGAACCCTCCCCTCTCCGCTCCGCTCCAGCTACACTCACATCACATTCTCTGATCCTGAAACATGAAGGAAGCTTCATGCAACATATTTTTGAGTGCAGACCTATCACATTTTGGCTTACCTGATGTAATTGAGCAGACATCCCAGTTCCATGAACTCAGTCACAATGTAGATGGGCTTCTGTTGGGAACACACTCCATATAGCTGCACCAGCTTAGGATGGGAGAGACGCCTGAGACACACAGACACACACAGTGGGTCATCTGTACATCCAATCCGTCAATCGATGTGTGCAGGCTTCCTCTATGAAGTCCTGTGTGTCATGTATTGTACTCACATCATCACCTTGGCTTCCTCTATGAAGTCCTCTTCGTACATGGCTCCCTCTTTGATAGCCTTGATGGCTACTTTGTGTCGAGCTCTCCATTTCCCCAGACGCACCACCCCAAACTGACCACAGCCCAGCTCCTTCATGAAGGTCAGCTCACTAGGGTTAATCTCCCACTTCTCTGTATAGAGTAGAGTAGAGTAGAGTACTAGTGTAGAGTAGAGTACTACTGTAGAGTAGAGTACTAGTGTAGAGTAGAGTACTAGTGTAGAGTAGAGTAGAGTAGAGTACTAGTGTAGAGTAGAGTACTACTGTAGAGTAGAGTACTAGTGTAGAGTAGAGTACTACTGTAGAGTAGAGTACTAGTGTAGAGTAGAGTACTAGTGTAGAATACTAGTGTAGAGTACTAGTGTAGAGTACTAGCGTAGAGTAGAGTACTAGTGTAGAGTACTAGCGTAGAGTACTAGCGTAGAGTAGAGTACTAGTGTAGAATACTAGTGTAGAGTACTAGTGTAGAGTACTAGCGTAGAGTAGAGTACTAGTGTAGAGTACTAGCGTAGAGTACTAGTCTAGAGTAGAGTACTAGTGTAGAGTAGAGTACTAGTCTAGAGTAGAGTACTAGTGTAGAGTACTAGCGTACAGTACTAGTCTAGAGTAGAGTACTAGTGTAGAGTAGAGTACTTGTGTAGAGTAGAGTACTAGTGTAGAGTAGAGTACTAGTCTAGAGTAGAGTACTAGTGTAGAGGAGAGTACTAGCATACAGTACTAGTCTAGAGTAGAGTACTAGTGTAGAGTAGAGTACTAGTGTAGAGTAGAGTACTGGTGTAGAGTAGAGTACTGGTGTAGAGTAGAGCACTGGTGTAGAGTAGAGTACTAGTGTAGAGTACAGTACTAGTGTAGAGTAGAGTACTGGTGTAGAGTAGAGTACTGGTGTAGAGTAGAGTACTAGTGTAGAGTAGAGCACTGGTGTACAGTAGAGTACTAGTGTAGTGTAGAGTACTGGTGTACAGTAGAGTACTAGTGTAGAGTACTAGTGTAGAGTACTAGTGTAGAGTACTAGTGTAGAGTAGAGTACTAGTGTAGAGTAGAGTACTAGTGTAGAGTACTACTGTAGAGTAGAGTACTAGTGTAGAGTACTAGTGTAGAGTAGAGTACTAGTGTAGAGTAGAGTACTAGTGTAGAGTAGAGTACTGGTGTAGAGTAGAGCACTGGTGTAGAGTAGAGCACTGGTGTAGAGTAGAGTACTAGTGTAGTGTAGAGTACTAGTGTAGAGTACTAGTGTAGAGTAGAGTACTAGTGTAGAGTACTGGTGTAGAGTAGAGTACTAGTGTAGAGTACTAGTGTAGAGTAGAGCACTGGTGTAGAGTACTGGTGTACAGTAGAGTACTAGTGTAGAGTACTAGTGTAGAGTACTGGTGTAGAGTAGAGTACTGGTGTAGAGTAGAGTACTGGTGTAGAGTAGAGTACTGGTGTAGAGTAGAGCACTAGTGTAGAGTACTAGTGTAGTGTAGAGTACTAGTGTAGAGTAGAGTACTAGTGTAGAGTACTAGTGTAGAGTACTAGTGTAGAGTACTAGTGTAGAGTAGAGTACTAGTGTAGAGTACTAGTGTAGAGTACTAGTGTAGAGTAGAGTACTAGTGTAGAGTACTACTGTAGAGTAGAGTACTAGTGTAGAGTACTAGTGTAGAGTACTACTGTAGAGTAGAGTACTAGTGTAGAGTAGAGTACTGGTGTAGAGTAGAGTACTAGTGTAGTGTAGAGTACTAGTGTAGAGTACTAGTGTAGAGTAGAGTACTAGTGTAGAGTAGAGTACTAGTGTAGAGTACTGGTGTAGAGTAGAGTACTAGTGTAGAGTACTAGTGTAGTGTAGAGTACTAGTGTAGAGTACTAGTGTAGAGTAGAGTACTGGTGTAGAGTACTAGTGTAGTGTAGAGTACTAGTGTAGAGTACTAGTGTAGTGTAGAGTACTGGTGTAGAGTAGAGTACTAGTGTAGAGTAGAGCACTGGTGTAGAGTACTGGTGTAGAGTAGAGTACTAGTGTAGAGTACTAGTGCAGAGTACTGGTGTAGAGTAGAGTACTGGTGTAGAGTAGAGCACTGGTGTAGAGTACTAGTGTAGAGTACTAGTGTAGAGGAGAGTACTGGTGTAGAGTAGAGTACTGGTGTAGAGTAGAGTACTAGTGTAGAGTACTAGTGTAGTGTAGAGTACTAGTGTAGAGTAGAGTACTAGTGTACAGTACTAGTGTAGAGTACTAGTGTAGAGTAGAGTACTAGTGTAGAGTAGAGTACTAGTGTAGTGTAGAGTACTAGTGTAGAGTACTAGTGTAGAGTAGAGTACTAGTGTAGAGTACTAGTGTAGAGTACTAGTGTAGAGTAGAGTACTAGTGTAGAGTACTAGTGTAGAGTACTAGTGTAGTGTAGAGTACTAGTGTAGAGTAGAGTACTAGTGTAGAGTAGAGCACTGGTGTAGAGTACTGGTGTAGAGTAGAGTACTAGTGTAGAGTACTAGTGCAGAGTACTGGTGTAGAGTAGAGTACTGGTGTAGAGTAGAGCACTGGTGTAGAGTAGAGTACTAGTGTAGAGTACTAGTGTAGAGGAGAGTACTGGTGTAGAGTAGAGTACTGGTGTAGAGTAGAGTACTAGTGTAGAGTACTAGTGTAGTGTAGAGTACTAGTGTAGAGTAGAGTACTAGTGTACAGTACTAGTGTAGAGTACTAGTGTAGAGTAGAGTACTAGTGTAGAGTAGAGTACTAGTGTAGTGTAGAGTACTAGTGTAGAGTACTAGTGTAGAGTAGAGTACTAGTGTAGAGTACTAGTGTAGAGTACTAGTGTAGAGTAGAGTACTAGTGTAGAGTACTAGTGTAGAGTACTAGTGTAGAGTAGAGTACTAGTGTAGAGTAGAGTACTAGTGTAGAGTACTGGTGTAGAGTAGAGTACTAGTGTAGAGTAGAGTACTAGTGTAGAGTAGAGCACTGGTGTAGAGTACTAGTGTAGAGTACTAGTGTAGAGTACTAGTGTAGAGTACTACTGTAGAGTAGAGAACTAGTGTAGAGTAGAGTACTAGTGTAGAGTAGAGTACTAGTGTAGAGTAGAGTACTAGTGTAGAGTAGAGAACTAGTGTAGAGTACTAGTGTAGTGTAGAGTACTAGTGTAGAGTAGAGTACTAGTGTAGAGTAGAGTACTAGTGTAGAGTACTAGTGTAGAGTAGAGTACTAGTGTAGAGTAGAGTACTAGTGTAGAGTACTAGTGTAGAGTAGAGTACTAGTGTAGAGTAGAGTACTAGTGTAGAGTACTAGTGTAGAGTACTGGTGTGGAGTAGAGTACTAGTAGAATCTCACCATAGCTGAAGCCTGCTGTGGAGGGAGCCAATCCATCCTTCTGCCCTACTGGATATCTCAACCTGGCTACTAGACCTGAGACAGAGAGGAGCGGGGGCAGAGAGAGACAGAGAGGGGGGAGAGAGAGGGGGCAGAGAGAGAGAGAGAGAGAGAGAGAGAGAGAGAGAGAGAGAGAGAGAGAGAGACATCAAATTGTGTGTGTATGTGTGTGTGTGTGTGTGTGTGTGTATGTGTGTGTGTGTGTGTCTGTGTGTGTGTGTCCTCTACCTGCAGCGTTGTGGTTGTGGTACTCTATAAGGTCAGGTATCAAGGTGAACAGGTGTTTCTCAGCCAGGTAGAACTGTCTGGGGCAGCCTTCTGTCTCCTTGATGTGGTAATGCCTGATTACTGCACCACTATAGAGAGGATGTTCACAATGTTCAAACAACATTCATACAACGTTAGACTGATCCAAACATTAGATAAGGTTTTACTGACAGCGTTACAACCTAGGATCCCCTTCCCCCCTACCCCACCATTGATGCATACCCTGCTGACTTGGCGTACAGAGAGACGGTGTACGTTCCTGGGTTACTGGAGTCTCTTACAATGAACCCTCCCTCTTTATCCTGTAGAGGGAGACAGAGTTACAGACACACACAAACACACACACACACACACACACACACACACACACACACATACATACACACACACACCTCACTCCTCAGTAGTTCCTCAGCTTTGTTCCTGTTGACATGTTTACTGTACCAGCTGAAACACACAATACACATCTATTAGTTCACTCTCCAGCAATATAATATAATCTATTAGTTCACTCTACAGCAATATAATATAATCTATTAGTTCACTCTACAGCAACATAATATAATCTATTAGTTAACTCTCCAGCAATATAATATAATCTATTAGTTCACTCTACAGCAATATAATATAATCTATTAGTTCACTCTACAGCAACATAATATAATCTATTAGTTAACTCTCCAGCAATATAATATAATCTATTAGTTCACTCTACAGCAATATAATATAATCTATTAGTTCACAGCAATATAATATAATCTATTAGTTCACAGCAATATAATATAATCTATTAGTTCACTCTACAGCAATATAATATAATCTATTAGTTCACTCTACAGCAACATAATATAATCTATTAGTTAACTCTCCAGCAATATAATATAATCTATTAGTTCACTCTACAGCAATATAATATAATCTGTTCGTTCACTCTCCAGCAATATAATATAATCTATTAGTTCACTCTCCAGCAATATAATATAATCTATTAGTTCACGCTACAGCAACATAATGTAATATTTTATGTTCACTCTACAGCAATATAATATAATCTGTTCGTTCACTCTACTGCAATATAATATAATCTATTAGTTCACTCTACTGCAATATAATATAATCTATTAGTTCACAGCAATAAAATATAATAAATTAGTTCACTCTACAGCAATATAATATAATCTATTAGTTCACTCAACAGCAATATAATACAATCTATTAGTTCACTCTACAGCAATATAATATCATCTATTAATTCACTCTACAGCAATATAATATAATCTATTAGTTCACTCTACAACAATATAATGTAATATTTTATGTTCACTCTACTGCAATATAATATAATCTATTAGATCACTGTACAGCAATATAATATAATCTATTAGTTCATTCTACAGCAACATAATATAATCTATTAGTTCACTCTCCAGCAATATAATATAATCTATTAGTTCACTCTCCAGCAATATAATATAATCTATTAGTTCATTCTACAGCAAAATAATATAATGTATTAGTTCACTCTACAGCAACATAATATAATCTATTAGTTCACAGCAATATAATATAATCTATTAGTTCACTCTACAGCAATATAATATAATCTATTAGTTCACTAAACAGCAATATAATATAATCTATTAGTTCACTCTACAGCAATATAATATAATCTATTAGTTCACAGCAATATAATATAATCTATTAGTTCACAGCAATATAATATAATCTATTAGTTCACTCTACAGCAATATAATATAACACTTAATGTTAATATGTACTGATGTTGGGAATGTCTCTTGTACTGATGCTAAAGTCTAAGTGGGTTCTTTGGGAAGTCCAACTCTGATGTCACCCCATTTAAATTGAACGGTTAGGGTTGGGGTTAAGGTAATGGTTACGGTTATGGTAAGGATTACGGTTAAGATTAGGGTTAAGGTTAGAGTTTAGGGTATGGAAGTCCCAAGCATCCCACTTAGCATCAAACTGTATGTTGACGCCAAAGAAACGTGGCGTTGTGTCGATGTTCCGAGCTCCGGGCCTCGCGCAGCTCTACTCACGCATACTGTGCCAGGTTCCCCAACTTCTTCTCTGTCACGTAGTTGATGGGGATGTAGCCTTCCTCCCTGCATGTCAACAAAACAACTCCATGTTCTGGATCAATAGTAGCGGACCAGCCATAGAACAAGGTCCAAAGACAGGCAAAGGCTCACTCACACACACACACACACCGTACTGACCCGTATTCGTTGCGGGCCTTGTACCAGTTGATGTCGCATTTCTCCAGTATGACGTATTCTCCTCCCTTGGTCATAGTCAGGTCATGTGATTCAGGACCATTGAAGTCATACAGGGCTATCACAACCTCCTGTTCCTCTTCCTCAACAACACTATCATCACCACCATTATCATCATCATCATCATCAGTGCCGCTTACGGGAGGTGGGGGAGGGAGAGGCCGACGAGACTGGGGGGAGGGAGAGAGGAGGGAGGGAGGAGGAGGAGGGAGAGAGGGGAGGGAGAGGGAGGGAGGGAGGAGGAGGGAGAGAGGGAGGGAGAGAGAGAGAGGGGGAGGGGAGGGAGGGAGGAGGAGGAGAGGGAGAGGGAGAGGGAGGGAGGAGGAGGGAGGGAGGAGGAGGGAGAGAGAGGGGAGAGAGGGAGGAGGAGGGAGAGAGGGGGGAGGGAGGGAGAGAGAGGGGAGGGGAGGAGAGGAGGAGAGGAGGAGGAGGGAGAGAGGGGGAGAGGGAGAGAGGGAGGGAGGAGGGAGGAGGAGGAGAGAGAGAGGGGAGAGAGGGGAGAGAGGGAGGGAGGGAGGTGGAGAGGGAGAGAGGGGGACATTTGATAACGTTGTAGTCCTGTTTTGTTTAGCTTGCTGCTTAGGTATGTCCTGTTTTGTTTATTGAAGAATATTACAACAGACATTCTAGAAAACAGAAGTGTGTGTGTGTGTCTACTTTTTCTGTGCTTTCCTTTCCAGGAATGGGGGGAAGAGGTTTCCTCGAAACTGAAAAAACAGAAAGAAGAAGATAAGTGTTGTCTCATTTTTCACAGTCAACAGATAAAGAGAACATGTCCTCCTGTGCGTGCGTGCGTGCGTGCGTGCGTGTGCGTGTGTGCGTTAGTAATAAGTGGGTTGACTCATAACCCGCAGTCCCTGTGGTTATATCGGAGGGGAGGGTGGCTGGCTAGTTTATATAAAGAGAAAAAAACAATACCTTATAAATCCATAAATGTATCATTCTTGCGCAATTCATATAGTTGGATTCCAGCTATTCATATTTAGTGTTACTATACCAGAACTTATTGATTACTTTGCATGTGAAAGGAATGTATATGTTGGGGTCAATCAAGGGTGGATAGGAAGTTAGTGAGTGAGACAATATTCTGTTCCATGTTCCTAAGGAGGGAGGCGAAGGGCAACAGTCAGTCTCTGATAAGGCAGGCCAGCTGCAGCTGGGAGGGGGGGCCAAAGGGGCCCCACCACAACGACCCTCCGACTACATATATATATATATATATAGGCTACATAGAGGTTTGTCTTTCATTTGTATCTGCCGTCAGTGTACAGCCTCAGCCTATTCTGTGGGGCTTGACTGTAGAGTGCCAAAAAAATAAATAGAAGAGAGGACCAGAACAGGAGTCTAATGTTATAGAAGAGAGGACCAGAACAGGAGTCTAATGTTATAGAAGAGAGGACCAGAACAGGAGTCTAATGTTATAGAAGAGAGGACCAGAACAGCAGTCTAATGTTATAGAAGAGAGGACCAGAACAGGAGTCTAATGTTATAGAAGAGAGGACCAGAACAGGAGTCTAATGTTATAGAAGAGAGGACCAGAACAGGAGTCTAATGTTATAGAAGAGAGGACCAGAACAGGAGTCTAATGTTATAGAAGAGAGGACCAGAACAGCAGTCTAATGTTAAAGAAGAGAGGACCAGAACAGGAGTCTAATGTTATAGAAGAGAGGACCAGAACAGGAGTCTAATGTTATAGAAGAGAGGACCAGAACAGGAGTCTAATGTTATAGAAGAGAGGACCAGAACAGGAGTCTAATGTTATAGAAGAGAGGACCAGAACAGCAGTCTAATGTTATAGAAGAGAGGACCAGAACAGGAGTCTAATGTTATAGAAGAGAGGACCAGAACAGCAGTCTAATGTTATAGAAGAGAGGACCAGAACAGGAGTCTAATGTTATAGAAGAGAGGACCAGAACAGGAGTCTAATGTTATAGAAGAGAGGACCAGAACATTATAATGTTATAGAAGAGAGGACCAGAACAGCAGTCTAATGTTATAGAAGAGAGGACCAGAACAGGAGTCTAATGTTATAGAAGAGAGGACCAGAACAGCAGTCTAATGTTATAGAAGAGAGGACCAGAACAGGAGTCTAATGTTATAGAAGAGAGGACCAGAACAGGAGTCTAATGTTATAGAAGAGAGGACCAGAACAGGAGTCTAATGTTATAGAAGAGAGGACCAGAACAGGAGTCTAATGTTATAGAAGAGAGGACCAGAACAGGAGTCTAATGTTATAGAAGAGAGGACCAGAACAGGAGTCTAATGTTATAGAAGAGAGGACCAGAACATTATAATGTTATAGAAGAGAGGACCAGAACAGCAGTCTAATGTTATAGAAGAGAGGACCAGAACAGGAGTCTAATGTTATAGAAGAGAGGACCAGAACAGGAGTCTAATGTTATAGAAGAGAGGACCAGAACAGGAGTCTAATGTTATAGAAGAGAGGACCAGAACATTATAATGTTATAGAAGAGAGGACCAGAACAGCAGTCTAATGTTATAGAAGAGAGGACCAGAACAGGAGTCTAATGTTATAGAAGAGAGGACCAGAACAGGAGTCTAATGTTATAGAAGAGAGGACCAGAACAGTCCAATGTTATAGAAGAGAGGACCAGAACAGGAGTCTAATGTTATAGAAGAGAGGACCAGAACAGGAGTCTAATGTTATAGAAGAGAGGACCAGAACAGTAGTCTAATGTTATAGAAGAGAGGACCAGAACAGGAGTCTAATGTTATAGAAGAGAGGACCAGAACAGGAGTCTAATGTTATAGAAGAGAGGACCAGAACAGGAGTCTAATGTTATAGAAGAGAGGACCAGAACAGGAGTCTAATGTTATAGAAGAGAGGACCAGAACAGGAGTCTAATGTTATAGAAGAGAGGACCAGAACAGGAGTCTAATGTTATAGAAGAGAGGACCAGAACAGGAGTCTAATGTTATAGAAGAGAGGACCAGAACAGTAGTCTAATGTTATAGAAGAGAGGACCAGAACAGGAGTCTAATGTTATAGAAGAGAGGACCAGAACAGGAGTCTAATGTTATAGAAGAGAGGACCAGAACAGCAGTCTAATGTTATAGAAGAGAGGACCAGAACAGTCTAATGTTATAGAAGAGAGGACCAGAACAGGAGTCTAATGTTATAGAAGAGAGGACCAGAACAGTCTAATGTTATAGAAGAGAGGACCAGAACAGTAAGTTCTAGAAGAGAGGACCAGAACAGGAGTCTAATGTTATAGAAGAGAGGACCAGAACAGGAGTCTAATGTTATAGAAGAGAGGACCAGAACAGGAGTCTAATGTTATAGAAGAGAGGACCAGAACAGCAGTCTAATGTTATAGAAGAGAGGACCAGAACAGTCTAATGTTATAGAAGAGAGGACCAGAACAGGATTCTAATGTTATAGAAGAGAGGACCAGAACAGTCTAATGTTATAGAAGAGAGGACCAGAACAGTATGTTCTAGAAGAGAGGACCAGAACAGCAGTCTAATGTTATAGAAGAGAGGGCCAGAACAGCAGTCTAATGTTATAGAAGAGAGGACCAGAACAGCAGTCTAATGTTATAGAAGAGAGGACCAGAACAGTCTAATGTTATAGAAGAGAGGACCAGAACAGTCTAATGTTATAGAAGAGAGGACCAGAACAGAAGTCTAATGTTATAGAAGAGAGGACCAGAACAGGAGTCTAATGTTATAGAAGAGAGGACCAGAACAGGAGTCTAATGTTATAGAAGAGAGGACCAGAACAGGAGTCTAATGTTATAGAAGAGAGGACCAGAACATTATAATGTTATAGAAGAGAGGACCAGAACAGCAGTCTAATGTTATAGAAGAGAGGACCAGAACAGGAGTCTAATGTTATAGAAGAGAGGACCAGAACAGGAGTCTAATGTTATAGAAGAGAGGACCAGAACAGGAGTCTAATGTTATAGAAGAGAGGACCAGAACAGGAGTCTAATGTTATAGAAGAGAGGACCAGAACAGGAGTCTAATGTTATAGAATAGAGGACCAGAACAGTCTAATGTTATAGAAGAGAGGACCAGAACAGGAGTCTAATGTTATAGAAGAGAGGACCAGAACAGGAGTCTAATGTTATAGAAGAGAGGACCAGAACAGGAGTCTAATGTTATAGAAGAGAGGACCAGAACAGGAGTCTAATGTTATAGAAGAGAGGACCAGAACAGTAGTCTAATGTTATAGAAGAGAGGACCAGAACAGGAGTCTAATGTTATAGAAGAGAGGACCAGAACAGGAGTCTAATGTTATAGAAGAGAGGACCAGAACAGGAGTCTAGTGTTATAGAAGAGAGGACCAGAACAGGAGTCTAATGTTATAGAAGAGAGGACCAGAACAGCAGTCTAATGTTATAGAGGAGAGGACCAGAACAGGAGTCTAATGTTATAGAAGAGAGGACCAGAACAGGAGTCTAATGTTATAGAAGAGAGGACCAGAACAGGAGTCTAATGTTATAGAAGACAGGACCAGAACAGTCTAATGTTATAGAAGAGAGGACCAGAACAGCAGTCTAATGTTATAGAGGAGAGGACCAGAACAGGAGTCTAATGTTATAGAAGAGAGGACCAGAACAGGAGTCTAATGTTATAGAAGAGAGGACCAGAACAGCAGTCTAATGTTATAGAAGAGAGGACCAGAACAGCAGTCTAATGTTATAGAAGAGAGGACCAGAACAGTAGTCTAATGTTATAGAAGAGAGGACCAGAACAGGAGTCTAATGTTATAGAAGAGAGGACCAGAACAGGAGTCTAATGTGATAGAAGAGAGGACCAGAACAGCAGTCTAATGTTATAGAAGAGAGGACCAGAACAGTCTAATGTTATAGAAGAGAGGACCAGAACAGGAGTCTAATGTTATAGAAGAGAGGACCAGAACAGGAGTCTAATGTGATAGAAGAGAGGACCAGAACAGGAGTCTAATGTGATAGAAGAGAGGACCAGAACAGGAGTCTAATGTTATAGAAGAGAGGACCAGAACAGGAGTCTAATGTGATAGGAGAGGACCATTCTTGATACACACAGGAAACTGTTGAGCATGAAAAACCGAGCAGCGCTGCAGTTCTTGACACAAACCGGTGCGCATGGCACCTCCTACCAAACCTCGTTCAAAGGCACTTTGAAAGAATATTGTCTTTCTCATTCACCCTCTGAATGGCACACACACATAATCCAGGCTTAAAAATCCTTCTTTAACCTGTCTCCTCCCCTTCATCTACACTGATTGAAGTGGGTTTAAGTGACATCAATAAGGGATTATAGCTTTCACCTGGATTCACCTGGTCATTCCATATCACGGAAAGAGCCTAATGTTCCTAATGTTCTGTGCACTCAGTGTAAATGTAATATATAGTCTTACGGTCTCCAAGCAGGTTGTACTTCTCACAGCCCGGGGCCTGTTTCTCCGTCTGACGACAGCACAGCCACACCCCCTCCAGCCAGAACTGAGGGTGGAACTTAGCAACGATCACAGAGTTCTTCTTGATCTCTGGAACACAACAACAACTGGTTTATTTATGTATTTATAAAACAATTTGCAGGATGAAATCTCTTTTTAAAAAAATGACTTGGTGACAAGAATAATATGGCAACTACTGTCTGATAATAACAATATAATAATAATAATAATAATAATAATAATAATAATAATACAAACAATAATAAACAAGAAAAACAAGAAAATCATTATAATAATAATACAAATAAAAATTACACTACTGATACATCTACTAACAGGCCTACAACTAATAAACACTACTGATACATCTACTAACAGGCCTACCACTAATAAACACTACTGATACATCTACTAACAGGCCTACCACTAATAAACACTACTGATACATCTACTAACAGGCCTACCACTAATAAACACTACTGCTACATCTACTAACAGGCCTACCACTAATAAACACTACTGATACATCTACTAACAGGCCTACCACTAATAAACACTACTGCTACATCTACTAACAGGCCTACAAGTAATAAACACTACTGATACATCTACTAACAGGCCTACAAGTAATAAACACTACTGATACATCTACTAAACAGGCCTACCACTAAGAAACACTACTGATACATCTACTAACTGGCCTACCACTAATAAACACTACTGATACATCTACTAATAAACACTACTGATACAACCACTAATAAACACTACTGATACATCTACTAATAAACACTACTGCTACAACCACTAACAAACACTACTGCTACAAATACTAATAAAAACTACTGCTACAACCACTAATAAACACTACTGCTACAACCACTAATAAACACTACTGCTACAACCACTAATATATACTACTGCTACAACCACTAATAAACACTACTGCTACAACCACTAATAAACACTACCACTACAACCACTAATAAACACTACCGCTACAACCACTAATAAACACTACCGCTACAACCACTAATAAACACTACCGCTACAACCACTAATAAACACTACCACTACAACCACTAATAAACACTACTGCTACAACCACTAATAAACACTACTGCTACAACCACTATTAAAAACTACTGCTACAACCACTAATAAAAACTACTGCTACAACCACTAATATATACTACTGCTACAACCACTAATAAACACTACTGCTACAACCACTAATAAACACTACTGCTACAACCACTATTAAAAACTACTGCTACAACCACTAATAAAAACTACTGCTACAACCACTAATATATACTACTGCTACAACCACTACTAAAAACTACTGCTACAAACCACTAATAAACACTACTGCTACAACCACTAATAAAACTACTGCTACAGCTAATAAACCACTAATAAAAACTACTGATACAACCACTAATAAAAACTACTGCTAAAACTACTGCTACAACCACTAATTAAACTACTGCTACAACCACTAATAAACACTACTGCTACAACCACTAATAAACACTACTGCTACAACCACTAATAAACACTACTGCTACAACCCACTACAACCACTAATAAAAACTACTGCTACAACCACTAATAAAAACTACTGCTACAACCACTAATAAAACTACTGACTACTGACAAACTAACTACTGCTAAACTACTGCTACAACCACTAATAAACACTACTGCTACAACCACTAATAAACACTACTGCTACAACCACTAATAAAAACTACTGCTACAACTACTAATAAAAACTACTGCTACAACCACTAATAAAAACTACTGCTACAACCACTAACAAACACTACTGCTAAACCACTAATTAAAACTACTGCTACAACCACTAATAAACACTACTGCTACAACCACTAATAAACACTACTGCTACAACCACTAATAAACACTACTGCTACAACCACTAATAAACCACTAATAAAAACTACTGCTACAACCACTAATAAAAACTACTGCTACAATCACTAATAAAAACTACTGATACAACCACTAAAAAAAACTACTGCTAAAACTACTGCTACAACCACTAATAAACACTACTGCTACAACCACTAATAAACACTACTGCTACAACCACTAATAAAAACTACTGCTACAACTACTAATAAAAACTACTGCTACAACCACTAATAAAAACTACTTCTACAACCACTAACAAACACTACTGCTACAACTACTAATAAAAACTACTGCTACAACATCTAATAAAAACTACTGCTACAACCACTAATAAACACTACTGCTACAACCACTAATAAAAACTACTGCTAAAACCACTAATACAACCACTAATAAACACTACTGCTACAACCACCAATAAACACTACTGCTACAACCACCAATAAACACTACTGCTACAACCACTAATAAACACTACTGCTACAACCACCAATAAACACTACTGCTACAACCACCAATAAACACTACTGCTACAACCACCAATAAACACTACTGCTACAACCACCAATAAACACTACTGCTACAACCACCAATAAACACTACTGCTACAACCACTAATAAACACTACTGCTACAACCACTAATAAACACTACCGCTACAACCACTAATAAAAACTACTGCTACAACTACTAATAAAAACTACTGCTACAACCACTAATAAAAACTACTGCTACAACCACTAATAAACCACTAATAAAAACTACTGCTACAACCACTAATAAAAACTACTGCAACAACCACTAATAAAAACTACTGCTACAACCACTAATAAAAACTACTGCTAAAACTACTGCTACAACCACTAATAAACACTACTGCTACAACCACTAATAAACACTACTGCTACAACCACTAATAAACACTACTGCTACAACCACTAATAAACACTACTGCTACAACCACTAATAAACACTACTGCTACAACCACTAATAAACACTACCGCTACAACCACTAATAAAAACTACTGCTACAACTACTAATAAAAACTACTGCTACAACTACTAATAAAACTACTGCTAATCACTACTGCTACAACCACTAATCACTACTGCACTACTACTGCCACTAATAAAGCTACTGCTACAACCACTAAACACTACTGCTACAACCACTAATAAACACTACTGCTACAACCACTAATAAACACTACTGCTACAACCACTAATAAACCACTAATAAAAACTACTGCAACAACCACTAATAAAAACTACTGCTAAAACTACTGCTACAACCACTAATTAAACTACTGCTACAGCCACTAATAAACACTACTGCTACAACCACTAATAAACACTACTGCTACAACCACTAATAAAAACTACTGCTACAACCACTAATAAAAACTACTTCTACAACCACTAACAAACACTACTGCTACAACTACTAATAAAAACTACTGCTACAACCACTAATAAACACTACTGCTACAACCACTAATAAACACTACTGCTACAACCACTAATAAATACAACCACCAATAAACACTACTGCTACAACCACCAATAAACACTACTGCTACAACCACCAATAAACACTACTGCTACAACCACTAATAAAAACTACTGCAACAACCACTAATAAAAACTACTGCTACAACCACTAATAAAAACTACTGCTACAACCACTAACAAAAACTACTACAACCACTACTAATAAAACTACTGCTACAACCACTAATAAAAACTACTGCTAAAACTACTGCTACAACCACTAATAAACACTACTGCTACAACCACTAATAAACACTACTGCTACAACCACTAATAAACACTACTGCTACAACCACTAATAAAAACTACTGCTACAACCACCAATAAACACTACTGCTACAACTACTAATAAAAACTACTGCTACAACCACTAATAAAAACTACTGCTAAAACTACTGCTACAACCACTAATTAAACTACTGCTACAGCCACTAATAAACACTACTGCTACAACCACTAATAAACACTACTGCTACAACCACTAATAAACACTACTGCTACAACTACTAATAAAAACTACTGCTACAACCACTAATAAAAACTACTTCTACAACCACTAACAAACACTACTGCTACAACTACTAATAAAAACTACTGCTACAACCACTAATAAAAACTACTGCTACAACCACTAATAAAAACTACTGCTACAACCACTAATAAATACAACCACTAATAAACACTACTGCTACAACCACCAATAAACACTACTGCTACAACCACCAATAAACACTACTGCTACAACCACCAATAAACACTACTGCTACAACCACCAATAAACACTACTGCTACAACCACCAATAAACACTACTGCTACAACCACCAATAAACACTACTGCTACAACCACCAATAAAAACTACTGCTACAACCACTAACAAAAACTACTGCTACAACCACTAACAAAAACTACTGCTACAACCACTAACAAAAACTACTGCTACAACCACTAACAAAAACTACTGCTACAACCACTAATAAACACTACTGCTACAACCACTAATAAACACTACTGCTACAACCACTAATAAACACTACTGCTACAACCACTAATAAAAACTACTGCTACAACCACTAATAAAAACTACTGCTACAACTACTAATAAAAACTACTGCTACAACTACTAATAAAAACTACTGCTAACTACTAATAAAACTACTGCTACAACCACTAATAAACACTACTGCTACAACCACTAATACACACTACTGATACAACCATTAATAAAAACTACTGCTAAAACTACTAATACAACCACTAATAAAACTACTGCTACAACCACTAATAAACACTACTGCTACAACCACTAATAAACACTACTGCTACAACCACTAATACACACTACTGATACAACCATTAATAAAAACTACTGCTAAAACTACTAATACAACCACTAATAAAACTACTGCTACAACCACTAATAAACACTACTGCTACAACCACTAATAAACACTACTGCTACAACCACTAATAAACACTACTGCTACAACCACTAATAAACACTACTGCTACAACTACTAATAAAAACTACTGCTACAACCACTAATAAAAACTACTTCTACAACCACTAACAAACACTACTGCTACAACTACTAATAAAAACTACTGCTACAACCACTAATAAAAACTACTGCTACAACCACTAATAAAAACTACTGCTACAACCACTAATAAATACAACCACTAATAAACACTACTGCTACAACCACCAATAAACACTACTGCTACAACCACCAATAAACACTACTGCTACAACCACCAATAAACACTACTGCTACAACCACCAATAAACACTACTGCTACAACCACCAATAAAAACTACTGCTACAACCACTAACAAAAACTACTGCTACAACCACTAACAAAAACTACTGCTACAACCACTAACAAAAACTACTGCTACAACCACTAACAAAAACTACTGCTACAACCACTAATAAACACTACTGCTACAACCACTAATAAACACTACTGCTACAACCACTAATAAACACTACTGCTACAACCACTAATAAACACTACTGCTACAACCACTAATAAAAACTACTGCTACAACTACTAATAAAAACTACTGCTACAACTACTAATAAAAACTACAACTACTAATAAAACTACTGCTACAACCACTAATAAACACTACTGCTACAACCACTAATACACACTACTGATACAACCATTAATAAAAACTACTGCTAAAACTACTAATACAACCACTAATAAAACTACTGCTACAACCACTAATAAACACTACTGCTACAACCACTAATAAACACTACTGCTACAACCACTAATACACACTACTGATACAACCATTAATAAAAACTACTGCTAAAACTACTAATACAACCACTAATAAAACTACTGCTACAACCACTAATAAACACTACTGCTACAACCACTAATAAACACTACTGCTACAACCACTAATAAACACTACTGCTACAACCACTAATAAACACTACCGCTACAACCACTAATAAAAACTACTGCTACAACTACTAATAAAAACTACTGCTACAACCACTAATATATACTACTGCTACAACCACTAATAAACACTACTGCTACAACCACTAATAAACCACTAATAAAAACTACTGCTACAACCACTAATAAAAACTACTGCAACAACCACTAATAAAAACTACTGCTACAACCACTAATAAAAACTACTGCTAAAACTACTGCTACATCCACTAATTAAACTACTGCTACAACCACTAATAAACACTACTGCTACAACCACTAATAAACACTACTGCTACAACCACTAATAAACACTACTGCTACAACCACTAATAAACACTACTGCTACAACCACTAATAAAAACTACTGCTAAAACTACTAATAAACACACTCTTGGCATTCTCTCAACCAGCTTCATGAGGTAGTCACCTGGAATGCATTTCAATTAACAGGTGTGCCTTCTTAAAAGTTAATTTGTGGAATTTCTTTCCTTCTTAATGCATGTGATCCAATCAGAAGTGTGTTTTGACAAGGTAGGGGTGGTATACAGAAGATAGTCCTATTTGGTAAAAGACCAAGTTCATATTATGGCAAGAACGGCTCAAATAAGCAAAGAGAAACAACAGTCCATCATTACTTTAAGACATGAAGGTCAGTCAATGCGGACAATTTTTGCAGTTGCAAAAACCATCAAGCGCTATGATGAAACTGTCTCTCATGACGACCGCCACAGGAGAGGAAGACCCAGAGTTACCTCTGCTGCAGAGGATAAGTTCATTAGAGTTACCAGCATCAGAAATTGCTGTCCAAATAATTGCTTCACAGGATTCAAGTAACAGACACATCTCAACATCAACTGTTTAGAGGAGACTGTGTGAATCATTCTGCAGCGATACGCCATCCCATCTGGTTTGCGCTTAGTGGGACTATCATTTGTTTTTCAACAGGACAATGACCCAACACACCACCAGGCTGTGTAAGGGCTATTTGACCAAGAAGGAGAGTGATGGAGCGCTGCATCAGATGACCTGGCCTCCACAATAACCCGACCTCAACCCGATTGAGATGGTTTGGGATGAGTTGGACCGCAGAGTGAAGGAAAAGCAGCCAACAAGTGCCCAGCATATGTGGGAACTACTTCAAAACTGTTGGAAAAGCATTCCAGCTGAAGCTGGTTGAGAGAATGCCAAGAGTCTGCAAAGCTGTCATCAAGGCAAAGGGAGGCTACTTTGAAGAATCTAAAATCAAAAATATATTTTGATTTGTTTAACACTTTTTTTTTTTTTGGGGGTTACTACATGATTCCATATGTGTTATTTCATTGATGTCTTCCCTATTATTTATCAATGTATAAAATAGTAAAAAAAAAAAAAAAAAGAAAGTCCCTTGAATGAGTAGGTGTGTCTAAACTTTTGACTGGTACTGTAGGTCTCTAGTTATTTAGGTCTGAGGAGTTTCCACCTTTATGAAGAGGGGGTCACTCGGGCACATTTCCACCCAGAAGGCATTTCACCAGTCGTTAAAGACACGTTGAATAGGTCTCCTAGAGGATACAGTCTAACATTAGCAGACCACTTTATACATGTGGGTTCCAGTCCATCTAGACTAAAACATCAGCTGTAACTGCTGGCGGCAGGGTAGCCTAGCTGACAAGGTACAAATTTGTTGTTCTGCCCCCTGAACAAGGCAGTTAACCCACTGTTCCTAGGCCTTCATTGAAAATAATAATTTGTTCTTAACTGACTTGCCTAGTTAAATAAAGGTTAAATATTATTTTTTTTTTAAAAATTTTTTTTAAACATGGGTCATTTAGGATTAATTGCAGAATAAAACATTATTAACAACCACAATAACACACAAGAGAGGAAAATATCTCTCTGGTCAACCAGCTCCCTGCTAACATAACATGGGCCTAGCTATGAAGGACAACAGAATGTGTTTATAGCATAGCATAACATGGGCCTAGCTATGAAGGACAACAGAATGTGTTTATAGCATAGCATAACATGGGCCTAGCTATGAAGGACAACAGAGTGTGTTTATAGCATAGCATAACATGGGCCTAGCTATGAAGGACAACAGAGTGTGTTTATAGCATAGCATAACATGGGCCTAGCTATGAAGGACAACAGAGAGTGTTTATAGCATAGCATAACATGGGCCTAGCTATGAAGGACAACAGAGAGTGTTTATAGCATAGCATAACATGGGCCTAGCTATGAAGGACAACAACAGAGTGTGTTTATAGCATAGCATAACATGGGCCTAGCTATGAAGGACAACAGAGTGTGTTTATAGCATAACATGGGCCTAGCTATGAAGGACAACAGAGTGTATTTATAGCATAGCATAACATGGGCCTAGCTATGAAGGACAACAGAGTGTGTTTATAGCATAGCATAACATGGGCCTAGCTATGAAGGACAACAGAGAGTGTTTATAGCATAGCATAACATGGGCCTAGCTATGAAGGACAACAACAGAGTGTGTTTATAGCATAGCATAACATGGGCCTAGCTATGAAGGACAACAGAGAGTGTTTATAGCATAGCATAACATGGGCCTAGCTATGAAGGACAACAGAGAGTGTTTATAGCATAGCATAACATGGGCCTAGCTATGAAGGACAACAACAGAGTGTGTTTATAGCATAGCATAACATGGGCCTAGCTATGAAGGACAACAGAGAGTGTTTATAGCATAGCATAACATGGGCCTAGCTATGAAGGACAACAGAGTGTATTTATAGCATAGCATAACATGGGCCTAGCTATGAAGGACAACAACAGAGTGTGTTTATAGCATAGCATAACATGGGCCTAGCTATGAAGGACAACAGAGTGTTTATAGCATAGCATAACATGGGCCTAGCTATGAAGGACAACAACAGAGTGTGTTTATAGCATAGCATAACATGGGCCTAGCTATGAAGGACAACAGAGAGTGTTTATAGCATAGCATAACATGGGCCTAGCTATGAAGGACAACAGAGTGTATTTATAGCATAGCATAACATGGGCCTAGCTATGAAGGACAACAACAGAGTGTGTTTATAGCATAGCATAACATGGGCCTAGCTATGAAGGACAACAGAGAGTGTTTATAGCATAGCATAACATGGGCCTAGCTATGAAGGACAACAGAGTGTATTTATAGCATAGCATAACATGGGCCTAGCTATGAAGGACAACAGAGAGTGTTTATAGCATAGCATAACATGGGCCTAGCTATGAAGGACAACAGAGTGTATTTATAGCATAGCATAGCATAACATGGGCCTAGCTATGAAGGACAACAGAGTGTATTTATAGCATAGCATAACATGGGCCTAGCTATGAAGGACAACAGAGAGTGTTTATAGCATAGCATAACATGGGCCTAGCTATGAAGGACAACAGAGAGTGTTTATAGCATAGCATAACATGGGCCTAGCTATGAAGGACAACAGAGTGTGTTTATAGCATAGCATAACATGGGCCTAGCTATGAAGGACAACAGAGTGTATTTATAGCATAGCATAGCATAACATGGGCCTAGCTATGAAGGACAACAACAGAGTGTGTTTATAGCATAGCATAACATGGGCCTAGCTATGAAGGACAACAGAGTGTTTATAGCATAGCATAACATGGGTCTAGCTATGAAGGACAACAACAGAGTGTGTTTATAGCATAGCATAACATGGGCCTAGCTATGAAGGACAACAGAGAGTGTTTATAGCATAGCATAACATGGGCCTAGCTATGAAGGACAACAGAGAGTGTTTATAGCATAGCATAACATGGGTCTAGCTATGAAGGACAACAGAGTGTGTTTATAGCATAGCATAACATGGGCCTAGCTATGAAGGACAACAGAGAGTATTTATAGCATAGCATAACATGGGCCTAGCTATGAAGGACAACAGAATGTATTTATAGCATAGCATAACATGGGTCTAGCTATGAAGGACAACAGAGTGTGTTTATAGCATAGCATAACATGGGCCTAGCTATGAAGGACAACAGAGTGTGTTTATAGCATAGCATAGCATGGGCCTAGCTATGAAGGACAACAGAGAGTGTTTATAGCATAGCATAGCATGGGCCTAGCTATGAAGGACAACAGAGAGTGTTTATAGCATAGCATAGCATGGGCCTAGCTATGAAGGACAACAACAGAGTGTGTTTATAGCATAGCATAACATGGGCCTAGCTATGAAGGACAACAACAGAGTGTTTATAGCATAGCATAACATGGGCCTAGCTATGAAGGACAACAGAGTGTGTTTATAGCATAGCATAACATGGGCCTAGCTATGAAGGACAACAGAGAGTGTTTATAGCATAGCATAACATGGGCCTAGCTATGAAGGACAACAGAGAGTGTTTATAGCATAGCATAACATGGGCCTAGCTATGAAGGACAACAGAGAGTATTTATAGCATAGCATAGCATAACATGGGCCTAGCTATGAAGGACAACAGAGAGTGTTTATAGCATAGCATAACATGGGCCTAGCTATGAAGGACAACAGAGAGTATTTATAGCATAGCATAGCATAACATGGGCCTAGCTATGAAGGACAACAGCAGTGTGTTTATAGCATAGCATAACATGGGCCTAGCTATGAAGGACAACAACAGAGAGTGTTTATAGCATAGCATAACATGGGCCTAGCTATGAAGGACAACAGAGTGTGTTTATAGCATAGCATAACATGGGCCTAGCTATGAAGGACAACAACAGAGTGTGTTTATAGCATAGCATAACATGGGCCTAGCTATGAAGGACAACAGAGAGTGTTTATAGCATAGCATAACATGGGCCTAGCTATGAAGGACAACAGAGTGTATTTATAGCATAGCATAACATGGGCCTAGCTATGAAGGACAACAACAGAGTGTGTTTATAGCATAGCATAACATGGGCCTAGCTATGAAGGACAACAGAGTGTGTTTATAGCATAGCATAACATGGGCCTAGCTATGAAGGACAACAGAGAGTGTTTATAGCATAGCATAACATGGGCCTAGCTATGAAGGACAACAACAGAGTGTGTTTATAGCATAGCATAACATGGGCCTAGCTATGAAGGACAACAGAGAGTGTTTATAGCATAGCATAACATGGGCCTAGCTATGAAGGACAACAACAGAGTGTTTATAGCATAGCATAACATGGGCCTAGCTATGAAGGACAACAGAGAGTGTTTATAGCATAGCATAACATGGGCCTAGCTATGAAGGACAACAGAGAGTGTTTATAGCATAGCATAACATGGGCCTAGCTATGAAGGACAACAGAGAGTGTTTATAGCATAGCATAGCATAACATGGGCCTAGCTATGAAGGACAACAACAGAGTGTGTTTATAGCATAGCATAACATGGGCCTAGCTATGAAGGACAACAGAGTGTATTTATAGCATAGCATAACATGGGCCTAGCTATGAAGGACAACAGAGTGTGTTTATAGCATAGCATAACATGGGCCTAGCTATGAAGGACAACAGAGAGTGTTTATAGCATAGCATAACATGGGCCTAGCTATGAAGGACAACAACAGAGTGTGTTTATAGCATAGCATAACATGGGCCTAGCTATGAAGGACAACAGAGAGTGTTTATAGCATAGCATAACATGGGCCTAGCTATGAAGGACAACAGAGAGTGTTTATAGCATAGCATAACATGGGCCTAGCTATGAAGGACAACAACAGAGTGTGTTTATAGCATAGCATAACATGGGCCTAGCTATGAAGGACAACAGAGAGTGTTTATAGCATAGCATAACATGGGCCTAGCTATGAAGGACAACAGAGTGTGTTTATAGCATAGCATAACATGGGCCTAGCTATGAAGGACAACAGAGTGTATTTATAGCATAGCATAACATGGGCCTAGCTATGAAGGACAACAGAGAGTGTTTATAGCATAGCATAACATGGGCCTAGCTATGAAGGACAACAGAGAGTATTTATAGCATAGCATAACATGGGCCTAGCTATGAAGGACAACAGAGTGTATTTATAGCATAGCATAACATGGGCCTAGCTATGAAGGACAACAGAGTGTATTTATAGCATAGCATAACATGGGCCTAGCTATGAAGGACAACAACAGAGTGTTTATAGCATAGCATAACATGGGCCTAGCTATGAAGGACAACAGAGTGTATTTATAGCATAGCATAACATGGGCCTAGCTATGAAGGACAACAACAGAGTGTGTTTATAGCATAGCATAACATGGGCCTAGCTATGAAGGACAACAACAGAGTGTGTTTATAGCATAGCATAACATGGGCCTAGCTATGAAGGACAACAACAGAGTGTGTTTATAGCATAGCATAACATGGGCCTAGCTATGAAGGACAACAGAGAGTGTTTATAGCATAGCATAACATGGGCCTAGCTATGAAGGACAACAACAGAGTGTGTTTATAGCATAGCATAACATGGGCCTAGCTATGAAGGACAACAGCGAGTGTTTATAGCATAGCATAACATGGGCCTAGCTATGAAGGACAACAGAGAGTGTTTATAGCATAGCATAACATGGGCCTAGCTATGAAGGACAACAACAGAGTGTTTATAGCATAGCATAACATGGGCCTAGCTATGAAGGACAACAGAATGTGTTTATAGCATAGCATAACATGGGCCTAGCTATGAAGGACAACAGAGTGTATTTATAGCATAGCATAGCATAACATGGGCCTAGCTATGAAGGACAACAACAGAGTGTGTTTATAGCATAGCATAACATGGGCCTAGCTATGAAGGACAACAGAGTGTGTTTATAGCATAGCATAGCATAACATGGGCCTAGCTATGAAGGACAACAGAGAGTGTTTATAGCATAGCATAACATGGGCCTAGCTATGAAGGACAACAACAGAGAGTGTTTATAGCATAGCATAACATGGGCCTAGCTATGAAGGACAACAACAGAGTGTGTTTATAGCATAGCATAACATGGGCCTAGCTATGAAGGACAACAACAGAGTGTTTATAGCATAGCATAACATGGGCCTAGCTATGAAGGACAACAACAGAGTGTGTTTATAGCATAGCATAACATGGGCCTAGCTATGAAGGACAACAGAGAGTGTTTATAGCATAGCATAACATGGGCCTAGCTATGAAGGACAACAGAGAGTGTTTATAGCATAGCATAACATGGGCCTAGCTATGAAGGACAACAGAGAGTATTTATAGCATAGCATAGCATAACATGGGCCTAGCTATGAAGGACAACAGAGAGTGTTTATAGCATAGCATAACATGGGCCTAGCTATGAAGGACAACAGAGAGTGTTTATAGCATAGCATAACATGGGCCTAGCTATGAAGGACAACAGCAGTGTGTTTATAGCATAGCATAACATGGGCCTAGCTATGAAGGACAACAGAGAGTGTTTATAGCATAGCATAACATGGGCCTAGCTATGAAGGACAACAGAGTGTGTTTATAGCATAGCATAACATGGGCCTAGCTATGAAGGACAACAACAGAGTGTTTATAGCATAGCATAACATGGGCCTAGCTATGAAGGACAACAGAGTGTGTTTATAGCATAGCATAACATGGGCCTAGCTATGAAGGACAACAACAGAGAGTGTTTATAGCATAGCATAACATGGGTCTAGCTATGAAGGACAACAACAGAGTGTGTTTATAGCATAGCATAACATGGGCCTAGCTATGAAGGACAACAACAGAGTGTGTTTATAGCATAGCATAACATGGGCCTAGCTATGAAGGACAACAGAGTGTGTTTATAGCATAGCATAACATGGGCCTAGCTATGAAGGACAACAGAGAGTGTTTATAGCATAGCATAACATGGGCCTAGCTATGAAGGACAACAACAGAGAGTGTTTATAGCATAGCATAACATGGGCCTAGCTATGAAGGACAACAGAGTGTGTTTATAGCATAGCATAACATGGGCCTAGCTATGAAGGACAACAGAGTGTGTTTATAGCATAGCATAACATGGGCCTAGCTATGAAGGACAACAGAGAGTTTATAGCATAGCATAACATGGGCCTAGCTATGAAGGACAACAGAGTGTTTATAGCATAGCATAACATGGGCCTAGCTATGAAGGACAACAACAGAGAGTGTTTATAGCATAGCATAACATGGGCCTAGCTATGAAGGACAACAACAGAGTGTGTTTATAGCATAGCATAACATGGGCCTAGCTATGAAGGACAACAGAGTGTGTTTATAGCATAGCATAACATGGGCCTAGCTATGAAGGACAACAGAGTGTGTTTATAGCATAGCATAACATGGGCCTAGCTATGAAGGACAACAACAGAGTGTGTGTTTATAGCATAGCATAACATGGGCCTAGCTATGAAGGACAACAACAGAGTGTTTATAGCATAGCATAACATGGGTCTAGCTATGAAGGACAACAACAGAGTGTGTTTATAGCATAGCATAACATGGGCCTAGCTATGAAGGACAACAACAGAGTGTGTTTATAGCATAGCATAACATGGGCCTAGCTATGAAGGACAACAGAGAGTGTTTATAGCATAGCATAACATGGGCCTAGCTATGAAGGACAACAGAGTGTTTATAGCATAGCATAACATGGGCCTAGCTATGAAGGACAACAGCAGGTGTTTATAGCATAGCATAACATGGGCCTAGCTATGAAGGACAACAGAGAGTGTTTATAGCATAGCATAACATGGGCCTAGCTATGAAGGACAACAGAGTGTTTATAGCATAGCATAACATGGGCCTAGCTATGAAGGACAACAGAGTGTGTTTATAGCATAGCATAACATGGGCCTAGCTATGAAGGACAACAGAGTGTATTTATAGCATAGCATAGCATAACATGGGCCTAGCTATGAAGGACAACAACAGAGTGTGTTTATAGCATAGCATAACATGGGCCTAGCTATGAAGGACAACAGAGTGTTTATAGCATAGCATAACATGGGCCTAGCTATGAAGGACAACAACAGAGTGTGTTTATAGCATAGCATAACATGGGCCTAGCTATGAAGGACAACAGAGAGTGTTTATAGCATAGCATAACATGGGCCTAGCTATGAAGGACAACAGAGAGTGTTTATAGCATAGCATAACATGGGCCTAGCTATGAAGGACAACAGAGAGTGTTTATAGCATAGCATAACATGGGCCTAGCTATGAAGGACAACAACAGAGTGTTTATAGCATAGCATAACATGGGCCTAGCTATGAAGGACAACAGAATGTGTTTATAGCATAGCATAACATGGGCCTAGCTATGAAGGACAACAGAGAGTGTTTATAGCATAGCATAACATGGGCCTAGCTATGAAGGACAACAGAGTGTGTTTATAGCATAGCATAACATGGGCCTAGCTATGAAGGACAACAGAGAGTGTTTATAGCATAGCATAACATGGGCCTAGCTATGAAGGACAACAGAGAGTGTTTATAGCATAGCATAACATGGGCCTAGCTATGAAGGACAACAACAGAGTGTGTTTATAGCATAGCATAACATGGGCCTAGCTATGAAGGACAACAGAGAGAGTGTTTATAGCATAGCATAACATGGGCCTAGCTATGAAGGACAACAGAGAGTGTTTATAGCATAGCATAACATGGGCCTAGCTATGAAGGACAACAACAGAGTGTGTTTATAGCATAGCATAACATGGGCCTAGCTATGAAGGACAACAACAGAGAGTGTTTATAGCATAGCATAACATGGGCCTAGCTATGAAGGACAACAACAGAGTGTTTATAGCATAGCATAACATGGGCCTAGCTATGAAGGACAACAGAGAGTGTTTATAGCATAGCATAACATGGGCCTAGCTATGAAGGACAACAGAGTGTGTTTATAGCATAGCATAACATGGGCCTAGCTATGAAGGACAACAACAGAGTGTGTTTATAGCATAGCATAACATGGGCCTAGCTATGAAGGACAACAGAGAGTGTTTATAGCATAGCATAACATGGGCCTAGCTATGAAGGACAACAGAGTGTATTTATAGCATAGCATAGCATGGGCCTAGCTATGAAGGACAACAGAGAGTGTTTATAGCATTGCATAACATGGGCCTAGCTATGAAGGACAACAGAGTGTTTATAGCATAGCATAGCATAACATGGGCCTAGCTATGAAGGACAACAGAGTGTATTTATAGCATAGCATAACATGGGCCTAGCTATGAAGGACAACAGAGTATTTATAGCATAGCATAACATGGGCCTAGCTATGAAGGACAACAGAGTGTTTATAGCATAGCATAACATGGGCCTAGCTATGAAGGACAACAGAGAGTGTTTATAGCATAGCATAACATGGGCCTAGCTATGAAGGACAACAGAGTGTATTTATAGCATAGCATAGCATAACATGGGCCTAGCTATGAAGGACAACAACAGAGTGTGTTTATAGCATAGCATAACATGGGCCTAGCTATGAAGGACAACAGAGTGTTTATAGCATAGCATAACATGGGTCTAGCTATGAAGGACAACAACAGAGTGTGTTTATAGCATAGCATAACATGGGCCTAGCTATGAAGGACAACAGAGAGTGTTTATAGCATAGCATAACATGGGCCTAGCTATGAAGGACAACAGAGAGTGTTTATAGCATAACATGGGTCTAGCTATGAAGGACAACAGAGTGTGTTTATAGCATAACATAACATGGGCCTAGCTATGAAGGACAACAGAATGTGTTTATAGCATAGCATAACATGGGCCTAGCTATGAAGGACAACAGAATGTATTTATAGCATAGCATAACATGGGTCTAGCTATGAAGGACAACAGAGAGTGTTTATAGCATAGCATAACATGGGCCTAGCTATGAAGGACAACAGAGTGTGTTTATAGCATAACATAGCATGGGCCTAGCTATGAAGGACAACAGAGAGTGTTTATAGCATAGCATAGCATGGGCCTAGCTATGAAGGACAACAGAGAGTGTTTATAGCATAGCATAGCATGGGCCTAGCTATGAAGGACAACAACAGAGTGTGTTTATAGCATAGCATAACATGGGCCTAGCTATGAAGGACAACAGAGTGTGTTTATAGCATAGCATAACATGGGCCTAGCTATGAAGGACAACAACAGAGTGTGTTTATAGCATAGCATAACATGGGCCTAGCTATGAAGGACAACAGAGTGTGTTTATAGCATAGCATAACATGGGCCTAGCTATGAAGGACAACAACAGAGTGTGTTTATAGCATAGCATAACATGGGCCTAGCTATGAAGGACAACAGAGAGTGTTTATAGCATAGCATAACATGGGCCTAGCTATGAAGGACAACAGAGTGTATTTATAGCATAGCATAACATGGGCCTAGCTATGAAGGACAACAACAGAGTGTGTTTATAGCATAGCATAACATGGGCCTAGCTATGAAGGACAACAGAGAGTGTTTATAGCATAGCATAACATGGGCCTAGCTATGAAGGACAACAGAGTGTATTTATAGCATAGCATAACATGGGCCTAGCTATGAAGGACAACAGAGAGTGTTTATAGCATAGCATAACATGGGCCTAGCTATGAAGGACAACAGAGTGTATTTATAGCATAGCATAGCATAACATGGGCCTAGCTATGAAGGACAACAGAGTGTATTTATAGCATAGCATAACATGGGCCTAGCTATGAAGGACAACAGAGTGTATTTATAGCATAGCATAACATGGGCCTAGCTATGAAGGACAACAGAGTGTTTATAGCATAGCATAACATGGGCCTAGCTATGAAGGACAACAGAGAGTGTTTATAGCATAGCATAACATGGGCCTAGCTATGAAGGACAACAGAGTGTATTTATAGCATAGCATAGCATAACATGGGCCTAGCTATGAAGGACAACAACAGAGTGTGTTTATAGCATAGCATAACATGGGCCTAGCTATGAAGGACAACAGAGTGTTTATAGCATAGCATAACATGGGTCTAGCTATGAAGGACAACAACAGAGTGTGTTTATAGCATAGCATAACATGGGCCTAGCTATGAAGGACAACAGAGAGTGTTTATAGCATAGCATAACATGGGCCTAGCTATGAAGGACAACAGAGAGTGTTTATAGCATAGCATAACATGGGTCTAGCTATGAAGGACAACAGAGTGTGTTTATAGCATAACATAACATGGGCCTAGCTATGAAGGACAACAGAATGTGTTTATAGCATAGCATAACATGGGCCTAGCTATGAAGGACAACAGAATGTATTTATAGCATAGCATAACATGGGTCTAGCTATGAAGGACAACAGAGTGTGTTTATAGCATAGCATAACATGGGCCTAGCTATGAAGGACAACAGAGTGTGTTTATAGCATAACATAGCATGGGCCTAGCTATGAAGGACAACAGAGAGTGTTTATAGCATAGCATAACATGGGCCTAGCTATGAAGGACAACAGAGAGTGTTTATAGCATAGCATAGCATGGGCCTAGCTATGAAGGACAACAACAGAGTGTGTTTATAGCATAGCATAACATGGGCCTAGCTATGAAGGACAACAGAGTGTGTTTATAGCATAGCATAACATGGGCCTAGCTATGAAGGACAACAGAGAGTGTTTATAGCATAGCATAACATGGGCCTAGCTATGAAGGACAACAGAGAGTGTTTATAGCATAGCATAACATGGGCCTAGCTATGAAGGACAACAGAGAGTATTTATAGCATAGCATAACATGGGCCTAGCTATGAAGGACAACAGAGAGTGTTTATAGCATAGCATAACATGGGCCTAGCTATGAAGGACAACAACAGAGAGTGTTTATAGCATAGCATAACATGGGCCTAGCTATGAAGGACAACAGAGTGTATTTATAGCATAGCATAACATGGGACTAGCTATGAAGGACAACAACAGAGTGTTTATAGCATAGCATAACATGGGCCTAGCTATGAAGGACAACAGAGTGTATTTATAGCATAGCATAACATGGGCCTAGCTATGAAGGACAACAACAGAGTGTATTTATAGCATAGCATAACATGGGTCTAGCTATGAATGACAACAACAGAGTGTGTTTATAGCATAGCATAACATGGGCCTAGCTATGAAGGACAACAACAGAGTGTGTTTATAGCATAGCATAGCATGGGCCTAGCTATGAAGGACAACAGAGAGTGTTTATAGCATAGCATAACATGGGCCTAGCTATGAAGGACAACAGAGTGTGTTTATAGCATAGCATAACATGGGCCTAGCTATGAAGGACAACAGAGTGTATTTATAGCATAGCATAACATGGGCCTAGCTATGAAGGACAACAGAGTGTGTTTATAGCATAGCATAACATGGGTCTAGCTATGAAGGACAACAACAGAGTGTGTTTATAGCATAGCATAACATGGGCCTAGCTATGAAGGACAACAACAGAGTGTTTATAGCATAGCATAACATGGGTCTAGCTATGAAGGACAACAACAGAGTGTGTTTATAGCATAGCATAACATGGGCCTAGCTATGAAGGACAACAACAGAGTGTGTTTATAGCATAGCATAACATGGGCCTAGCTATGAAGGACAACAGAGAGTGTTTATAGCATAGCATAACATAGGCCTAGCTATGAAGGACAACAGAGAGTATTTATAGCATAGCATAGCATAACATGGGCCTAGCTATGAAGGACAACAGCAGTGTGTTTATAGCATAGCATAACATGGGCCTAGCTATGAAGGACAACAACAGAGAGTGTTTATAGCATAGCATAACATGGGCCTAGCTATGAAGGACAACAGAGTGTATTTATAGCATAGCATAACATGGGCCTAGCTATGAAGGACAACAACAGAGTGTTTATAGCATAGCATAACATGGGCCTAGCTATGAAGGACAACAGAGTGTATTTATAGCATAGCATAGCATAACATGGGCCTAGCTATGAAGGACAACAACAGAGTGTTTATAGCATAGCATAACATGGGCCTAGCTATGAAGGACAACAACAGAGTGTTTATAGCATAGCATAACATGGGCCTAGCTATGAAGGACAACAGAGTGTATTTATAGCATAGCATAACATGGGCCTAGCTATGAAGGACAACAACAGAGAGTGTTTATAGCATAGCATAACATGGGTCTAGCTATGAAGGACAACAACAGAGTGTGTTTATAGCATAGCATAACATGGGCCTAGCTATGAAGGACAACAACAGAGTGTGTTTATAGCATAGCATAACATGGGCCTAGCTATGAAGGACAACAGAGTGTGTTTATAGCATAGCATAACATGGGCCTAGCTATGAAGGACAACAGAGTGTGTTTATAGCATAGCATAACATGGGCCTAGCTATGAAGGACAACAGAGAGTGTTTATAGCATAGCATAACATGGGCCTAGCTATGAAGGACAACAACAGAGAGTGTTTATAGCATAGCATAACATGGGCCTAGCTATGAAGGACAACAACAGAGTGTGTTTATAGCATAGCATAACATGGGCCTAGCTATGAAGGACAACAACAGAGAGTGTTTATAGCATAGCATAACATGGGCCTAGCTATGAAGGACAACAGAGAGTGTTTATAGCATAGCATAACATGGGCCTAGCTATGAAGGACAACAACAGAGAGTGTTTATAGCATAGCATAACATGGGCCTAGCTATGAAGGACAACAGAGAGTGTTTATAGCATAGCATAACATGGGCCTAGCTATGAAGGACAACAGAGTGTGTTTATAGCATAGCATAACATGGGCCTAGCTATGAAGGACAACAGAGTGTATTTATAGCATAGCATAACATGGGCCTAGCTATGAAGGACAACAGAGAGTGTTTATAGCATAGCATAACATGGGCCTAGCTATGAAGGACAACAACAGAGTGTGTTTATAGCATAGCATAACATGGGCCTAGCTATGAAGGACAACAACAGAGTGTATTTATAGCATAGCATAACATGGGCCTAGCTATGAAGGACAACAGAGTGTGTTTATAGCATAGCATAACATGGGTCTAGCTATGAAGGACAACAACAGAGTGTGTTTATAGCATAGCATAACATGGGCCTAGCTATGAAGGACAACAACAGAGTGTTTATAGCATAGCATAACATGGGTCTAGCTATGAAGGACAACAACAGAGTGTGTTTATAGCATAGCATAACATGGGCCTAGCTATGAAGGACAACAACAGAGTGTGTTTATAGCATAGCATAACATGGGCCTAGCTATGAAGGACAACAACAGAGTGTTTATAGCATAGCATAACATGGGTCTAGCTATGAAGGACAACAACAGAGTGTGTTTATAGCATAGCATAACATGGGCCTAGCTATGAAGGACAACAACAGAGTGTGTTTATAGCATAGCATAACATGGGCCTAGCTATGAAGGACAACAGAGTGTATTTATAGCATAGCATAACATGGGCCTAGCTATGAAGGACAACAGAGAGTGTTTATAGCATAGCATAACATGGGCCTAGCTATGAAGGACAACAGAGTGTGTTTATAGCATAGCATAACATGGGCCTAGCTATGAAGGACAACAACAGAGTGTTTATAGCATAGCATAACATGGGTCTAGCTATGAAGGACAACAACAGAGTGTGTTTATAGCATAGCATAACATGGGCCTAGCTATGAAGGACAACAGAGTGTGTTTATAGCATAGCATAACATGGGCCTAGCTATGAAGGACAACAACAGAGTGTGTTTATAGCATAGCATAACATGGGCCTAGCTATGAAGGACAACAGAGTGTGTTTATAGCATAGCATAACATGGGCCTAGCTATGAAGGACAACAACAGAGTGTTTATAGCATAGCATAACATGGGCCTAGCTATGAAGGACAACAACAGAGTGTTTATAGCATAGCATAACATGGGCCTAGCTATGAAGGACAACAGAGTGTATTTATAGCATAGCATAACATGGGCCTAGCTATGAAGGACAACAGAGTGTTTATAGCATAGCATAACATGGGCCTAGCTATGAAGGACAACAGAGTGTATTTATAGCATAGCATAACATGGGCCTAGCTATGAAGGACAACAACAGAGTGTGTTTATAGCATAGCATAACATGGGCCTAGCTATGAAGGACAACAGAGTGTGTTTATAGCATAGCATAACATGGGCCTAGCTATGAAGGACAACAGAGAGTGTGTTTATAGCATAGCATAACATGGGCCTAGCTATGAAGGACAACAGAGAGTGTTTATAGCATAGCATAACATGGGCCTAGCTATGAAGGACAACAGAGAGTGTTTATAGCATAGCATAACATGGGCCTAGCTATGAAGGACAACAACAGAGTGTGTTTATAGCATAGCATAACATGGGCCTAGCTATGAAGGACAACAGAGAGTGTTTATAGCATAGCATAACATGGGCCTAGCTATGAAGGACAACAGAGTGTGTTTATAGCATAGCATAACATGGGCCTAGCTATGAAGGACAACAGAGTGTGTTTATAGCATAGCATAACATGGGCCTAGCTATGAAGGACAACAGAGTGTTTATAGCATAGCATAACATGGGCCTAGCTATGAAGGACAACAGAGAGTGTTTATAGCATAGCATAACATGGGCCTAGCTATGAAGGACAACAGAGAGTGTTTATAGCATAGCATAACATGGGCCTAGCTATGAAGGACAACAGAGTGTGTTTATAGCATAGCATAACATGGGCCTAGCTATGAAGGACAACAACAGAGTGTGTTTATAGCATAGCATAACATGGGCCTAGCTATGAAGGACAACAGAGTGTGTTTATAGCATAGCATAACATGGGCCTAGCTATGAAGGACAACAGAGAGTGTTTATAGCATAGCATAACATGGGCCTAGCTATGAAGGACAACAGAGAGTGTTTATAGCATAGCATAACATGGGCCTAGCTATGAAGGACAACAGAGAGTGTTTATAGCATAGCATAACATGGGCCTAGCTATGAAGGACAACAGAGTGTGTTTATAGCATAGCATAACATGGGCCTAGCTATGAAGGACAACAACAGAGTGTGTTTATAGCATAGCATAACATGGGCCTAGCTATGAAGGACAACAGAGAGTGTGTTTATAGCATAGCATAACATGGGCCTAGCTATGAAGGACAACAACAGAGTGTGTTTATAGCATAGCATAACATGGGCCTAGCTATGAAGGACAACAGAGTGTATTTATAGCATAGCATAACATGGGCCTAGCTATGAAGGACAACAACAGAGTGTTTATAGCATAGCATAACATGGGCCTAGCTATGAAGGACAACAACAGAGTGTGTTTATAGCATAGCATAACATGGGCCTAGCTATGAAGGACAACAACAGAGTGTGTTTATAGCATAGCATAACATGGGCCTAGCTATGAAGGACAACAACAGAGTGTGTTTATAGCATAGCATAACATGGGCCTAGCTATGAAGGACAACAGAGAGTGTTTATAGCATAGCATAACATGGGCCTAGCTATGAAGGACAACAACAGAGTGTGTTTATAGCATAGCATAACATGGGCCTAGCTATGAAGGACAACAGAGAGTGTTTATAGCATAGCATAACATGGGCCTAGCTATGAAGGACAACAGAGAGTGTTTATAGCATAGCATAACATGGGCCTAGCTATGAAGGACAACAGAGAGTATTTATAGCATAGCATAACATGGGCCTAGCTATGAAGGACAACAGAGTGTGTTTATAGCATAGCATAACATGGGCCTAGCTATGAAGGACAACAGAGAGTGTTTATAGCATAGCATAACATGGGCCTAGCTATGAAGGACAACAGAGTGTTTATAGCATAGCATAACATGGGCCTAGCTATGAAGGACAACAGAGAGTGTTTATAGCATAGCATAACATGGGCCTAGCTATGAAGGACAACAGAGTGTGTTTATAGCATAGCATAACATGGGCCTAGCTATGAAGGACAACAACAGAGTGTGTTTATAGCATAGCATAACATGGGCCTAGCTATGAAGGACAACAGAGAGTGTTTATAGCATAGCATAACATGGGCCTAGCTATGAAGGACAACAACAGAGTGTGTTTATAGCATAGCATAACATGGGCCTAGCTATGAAGGACAACAACAGAGTGTTTATAGCATAGCATAACATGGGCCTAGCTATGAAGGACAACAACAGAGTGTGTTTATAGCATAGCATAACATGGGCCTAGCTATGAAGGACAACAGAGAGTGTTTATAGCATAGCATAACATGGGCCTAGCTATGAAGGACAACAGAGAGTGTGTTTATAGCATAGCATAACATGGGCCTAGCTATGAAGGACAACAACAGAGTGTGTTTATAGCATAGCATAACATGGGCCTAGCTATGAAGGACAACAACAGAGTGTGTTTATAGCATAGCATAACATGGGCCTAGCTATGAAGGACAACAGAGAGTGTTTATAGCATAGCATAACATGGGCCTAGCTATGAAGGACAACAACAGAGAGTGTTTATAGCATAGCATAACATGGGCCTAGCTATGAAGGACAACAACAGAGTGTTTATAGCATAGCATAACATGGGCCTAGCTATGAAGGACAACAACAGAGTGTTTATAGCATAGCATAACATGGGCCTAGCTATGAAGGACAACAACAGAGTGTGTTTATAGCATAGCATAACATGGGCCTAGCTATGAAGGACAACAACAGAGTGTGTTTATAGCATAGCATAACATGGGCCTAGCTATGAAGGACAACAACAGAGTGTTTATAGCATAGCATAACATGGGCCTAGCTATGAAGGACAACAGAGAGTGTTTATAGCATAGCATAACATGGGCCTAGCTATGAAGGACAACAACAGAGTGTGTTTATAGCATAGCATAACATGGGCCTAGCTATGAAGGACAACAGCGAGTGTTTATAGCATAGCATAACATGGGCCTAGCTATGAAGGACAACAACAGAGTGTTTATAGCATAGCATAACATGGGCCTAGCTATGAAGGACAACAACAGAGTGTGTTTATAGCATAGCATAACATGGGCCTAGCTATGAAGGACAACAGAGTGTGTTTATAGCATAGCATAACATGGGCCTAGCTATGAAGGACAACAACAGAGAGTGTTTATAGCATAGCATAACATGGGCCTAGCTATGAAGGACAACAGAGAGTGTTTATAGCATAGCATAACATGGGCCTAGCTATGAAGGACAACAACAGAGAGTGTGTTTATAGCATAGCATAACATGGGCCTAGCTATGAAGGACAACAACAGAGTGTTTATAGCATAGCATAACATGGGCCTAGCTATGAAGGACAACAACAGAGTGTGTTTATAGCATAGCATAACATGGGCCTAGCTATGAAGGACAACAACAGAGAGTGTTTATAGCATAGCATAACATGGGCCTAGCTATGAAGGACAACAACAGAGTGTGTTTATAGCATAGCATAACATGGGCCTAGCTATGAAGGACAACAACAGAGAGTGTTTATAGCATAGCATAACATGGGCCTAGCTATGAAGGACAACAACAGAGAGTGTTTATAGCATAGCATAACATGGGCCTAGCTATGAAGGACAACAACAGAGAGTGTTTATAGCATAGCATAACATGGGCTTAGCTATGAAGGACAACAACAGAGTGTGTTTATAGCATAGCATAACATGGGCCTAGCTATGAAGGACAACAACAGAGAGTGTTTATAGCATAGCATAACATGGGCCTAGCTATGAAGGACAACAACAGAGAGTGTTTATAGCATAGCATAACATGGGCCTAGCTATGAAGGACAACAACAGAGTGTGTTTATAGCATAGCATAACATGGGCCTAGCTATGAAGGACAACAACAGAGAGTGTTTATAGCATAGCATAACATGGGTCTAGCTATGAAGGACAACAACAGAGTGTGTTTATAGCATAGCATAACATGGGCCTAGCTATGAAGGACAACAACAGAGTGTGTTTATAGCATAGCATAACATGGGCCTAGCTATGAAGGACAACAGAGTGTGTTTATAGCATAGCATAACATGGGCCTAGCTATGAAGGACAACAACAGAGAGTGTTTATAGCATAGCATAACATGGGCCTAGCTACGAAGGACAACAGAGTGTGTTTATAGCATAGCATAACATGGGTCTAGCTATGAAGGACAACAACAGAGAGTGTTTATAGCATAGCATAACATGGGCCTAGCTATGAAGGACAACAACAGAGTGTGTTTATAGCATAGCATAACATGGGCCTAGCTATGAAGGACAACAGAGTGTGTTTATAGCATAGCATAACATGGGCCTAGCTATGAAGGACAACAGAGTGTGTTTATAGCATAGCATAACATGGGCCTAGCTATGAAGGACAACAACAGAGTGTTTATAGCATAGCATAACATGGGCCTAGCTATGAAGGACAACAGAGTGTGTTTATAGCATAACATGGGCCTAGCTATGAAGGACAACAGAGAGTGTTTATAGCATAGCATAACATGGGCCTAGCTATGAAGGACAACAGAGTGTGTTTATAGCATAGCATAACATGGGTCTAGCTATGAAGGACAACAACAGAGAGTGTTTATAGCATAGCATAACATGGGCCTAGCTATGAAGGACAACAACAGAGAGTGTTTATAGCATAGCATAACATGGGCCTAGCTATGAAGGACAACAACAGAGAGTGTTTATAGCATAGCATAACATGGGCCTAGCTATGAAGGACAACAACAGAGAGTGTTTATAGCATAGCATAACATGGGCCTAGCTATGAAGGACAACAACAGAGAGTGTTTATAGCATAGCATAACATGGGCCTAGCTATGAAGGACAACAACAGAGAGTGTTTATAGCATAGCATAACATGGGCCTAGCTATGAAGGACAACAACAGAGAGTGTTTATAGCATAGCATAACATGGGTCTAGCTATGAAGGACAACAACAGAGAGTGTTTATAGCATTACATAACTAGAGGATGTAAAAATGGCAAGTAACTGACCTTCCTTGATAATTTGGACCCAACTATTCCTGCTCTCTTGGCTGGGAGAGAATACATAGAGAGTACCGGAGTCATACACCACCTAGTAGAGAGAATTAATAGCTGGCGTCATAATGGCATTAAATGTAACACATCAGAATGTTGCTGTCGACATGGAAGAGAGTTTGTCAATCTCTTTATATTTCTCAATATTGATCCAATCAACCAATCAATCTTACTTGGAAGGGGTATTTGTTCTGACAGGGTATGAGTCCTCCTTCATTCTTCACGATCTCCACACACCTGACTCTCTGCAGGTCGATTGACCCCTTCTTAAACTTCTTCTGTTAACCACGAACAGAGAGACAGAAGGGCAGAACACAGTAAGGTATTGGACAGGAGAGAGACAGAGTTTGTTTATACCCTCAGCTGTTAATATTCACACTAGTACTGTTAGTTGGACTAACAGTACATGGTAGAGATACTAGACTGACTAACAGTACATGGTAGAGATACTAGACTGACTAACAGTACATGGTAGAGACACTACAATGACTAACAGTACATGGTAGAGACACTACAATGACTAACAGTACATGGTAGAGATACTAGACTGACTAACAGTACACGGTATAGATACTAGACTGACTAACAGTACATGGTAGAGATACTAGATTGACTAACAGTACATGGGAGAGATACTAGACTGACTAACAGTACATGGGAGAGATACTAGACTGACTAACAGTACATGGGAGAGATACTAGACTGACTAACAGTACATGGTAGAGATACTAGACTGACTAACAGTACATGGTAGAGATACTAGACTGACTAACAGTACATGGTAGAGACACTACAATGACTAACAGTACATGGTAGAGATACTAGACTGACTAACAGTACACGGTAGAGATACTAGACTGACTAACAGTACACGGTAGAGATACTAGACTGACTAACAGTACATGGTAGAGATACTACAATCACTAACAGTACATGGTAGAGATACTAGAATGACTAACAGTACATGGTAGAGATACTACAATGACTAACAGTACATGGTAGAGATACTACAATGACTAACAGCACATGGTAGAGATACTAGACTGACTAACAGTACATGGTAGAGATACTACAATGACTAACAGTACATGGTAGAGATACTAGACTGACTAACAGTACATGGTAGAGATACTAGACAAAAAGGATATAGGACCAGTCTGATTAGTGACATAAAGAACATAGGACCAGTCTGATTGGAGAGATAAAGGATATAGGACCAGGCTGACTAGAGAGATAAAGGTAATAGGACCAGTCTGATTATAGAGATAAAGGATATAGGACCAGTCTGATATAGAGATAAAGGATATAGGACCAGTCTGGTTGGAGAGATAAAGGATATAAGACCAGTCTGATATAGAGATAAAGGATATAGGACCAGTCTGATTGGAGAGATAAAGGATATAGGACCAGGCTGACTAGAGAGATAAAGGTCATAGGACCAGTCTGATATAGAGATAAAGGATATAGGACCAGTCTGGTTGGAGAGATAAAGGATATAGGACCAGTCTGATTGGAGAGATAAAGGATATAGGACCAGTCTGATTGGAGAGATAAAGGATATAGGAGCAGTCTGATATAGAGATAAAGGATATAGGAGCAGTCTGATTGGAGAGATAAAGGATATAGGAGCAGTCTGATATAGAGATAAAGGATATAGGAGCAGTCTGATTGGAGAGATAAAGGATATAGGAGCAGTCTGATTGGAGAGATAAAGGATATAGGAGCAGTCTGATATAGAGATAAAGGATATAGGAGCAGTCTGATTGGAGAGATAAAGGATATAGGAGCAGTCTGATATAGAGATAAAGGATATAGGAGCAGTCTGATTGGAGAGATAAAGGATATAGGAGCAGTCTGATTGGAGAGATAAAGGATATAGGAGCAGTCTGATTGGAGAGATAAAGGATATAGGAGCAGTCTGATTGGAGAGATAAAGGATATAGGAGCAGTCTGATTGGAGAGATAAAGGATATAGGAGCAGTCTGATTGGAGAGATAAAGGATATAGGAGCAGTCTGATTGGAGAGATAAAGGATATAGGAGCAGTCTGATTGGAGAGATAAAGGATATAGGAGCAGTCCATACACAACCATGCCTCCATCGTACAGGGAACGGTATGTGTCTGCCAGTCTCACCTCTGCTCTGAACTCATAGTATGTGAGCTTGGTCTTGGTGAGGACGAACACTCTCTCCTTATAGTTCAGCGGTGATGTTATCCTCTTCTGCTGAGACCGCTTAATGAGGGTCTCCTCCAATAGCGGGTCAGCACTCATCTCGGCCCCGCCCACTCCCTCCACCCTGCCATCTAATACTGACTGGACCCACCCAGACTGGAGAGGAGAGGAGAGGAGAGGAGAGGAGAGGAGAGAGGAGAGGAGAGGAGAGGAGAGAATAGAATAGAATACAAGCATGTTGTCAATTTGTCTCCATGTTGGTTAGTATATGAAGGTGTTTTATCATGTTGTCAATATGTCTCCATGTTGGTCACTACAGTATATGAAGGTGTTTTATCTGAATGAAAACAACCCCAGGCACTTTGCCCTTCGGTAGGCTGTGATATCGGCTGTGAAGTAATCCGATATAGTGGTACTTTCAGCAGAAGCTCTCTCTTTCACTAGATAAATAAATCCTTTAATATCCTTTATAGATCATAGCCCTCTATTGTGATTAGGACAGAGATGTACAGTACCTGTCAAAAGACTGGACAAACCTACTCATTCAAGGGTTTTTCACAATTTTACTATTTTCAAACCAGATGGGATGGCGTATCGCTGCAGAATTCTGTGGTATCCATACTGGTTAATAAGTATGCCTTGAATTCTAAATAAATCACTGACAGTGTCACCAGCAAAGCACCCCCACACCATCACACCTCCTCCTCCATGCTTCATGGTGCGAACCACACATGCGGAGATCATCAGTTCAACTACTCTGCGTCTCACAAAGACACGGCTGTTGGAACCAAAAATCTCACATTTTGACTAATAAGACCAGATTTCCACCGGTCTAATGTCCATTGCTCGTGTTTCTTGGCCCAAGCAAGTGTCTTCTTCTTATTGGTGTCCTTTAGTAGTGGTTTCTTTGCAACAATTCGACCATGAAGGCCTGATTCACGCAGTCTCCTCTGAACAGTTGATGTAGAGATGTGTCGGTTACTTGAACTCTGTGAAGCATTTATTTGGGCTGCAATTTCTGAGGCTGGTAACTCTAATGAACTTATCCTCTGCAGCAGAGGTAACTCTGGGTCTTCCTTTCCTGTGGCGGTCCTCATGAGAGACAGTTTCATCATAGCACTTGATGGTTTTTGCAACTGACTGACCTTCATGTCTTAAAGTAATGATGGACTGTCGTTTCTCTTTGCTTATTTGAGCTGTTCTTGCCATAATATGGACTTGGTATTTTACCAAATAGGGCTATCTTCTGTATACCACCCCTACCTTGTCACAACACAATTGATTGGCTCACATGCATTTAGAAGGAAAGAAATTCCACAATTTAATAAAGCACATCTGTTAATTGAAATGCATTCCAGGTGACTACCTCATGAAGCTGGTTGAGAGAATGCCAAGAGTGTGCAAAGCTGTCATCAAGGCAAAGGGTGGCTACACTGAAGAATCTAAAATCTATTTGGATTAAAATCTATTTGGATGAACACTTTTTGTGTTACAACATGATTCTGTCTTCACTATTATTCTACAATGTAGAAAATAGCAACGATAAAGAAAAACCCTGGAATGAGTAGGTGTGTCCAAACTTTCGACTGGTACTGTGTGTGTGTATAAACACCAATACAATAGAATTACATGGGGCAGTTTGGAGAATAAAACGTATCGAGTCTGAATCGTCCTCTGGAATAACGGACATTCTGGGGTAATAAGTACATAAGTAACGTTCTCTAGTAATACTAGTCCCGTGTGAATAGGGCTATAGCCTTAATAATAACTCCTGCAGAATTAAGCATTTTTAACAGTAAAATTATACACCAAAAGTAGGCAACATATGGACTTGGGAACAGGAGCGGAGAAATGTGATTTATTTTTTCCTGCATCTTAAAAAGAGAATGCAATGCTCAGTTAGATACGATATGTAGAGGTGCTGTCTTCATCATATAAATCATCATAAAAGCTGATAGTATTTCAACCAGTTCGATTTTTCCGAGCTGAAATCTTCTTAGAAACACGTTAGGTCGTTTTCACAGCTTTCTTTTTCCTTACAACCGGTCAAACTTTTTTTTTTTGTTGTTGTTGTGACTTTCTTGTATTTTTCTCCCCGGTTCCTAAACGTCTTTGCTCCGTGAAAGAAAGAAAGACTTCGCCGATGTCAACTAGATTGAAGCATTCATTCTATGCCATTATGACATCATTCTACTGAACAATGGATGTATTTATTCTTCTAGGGCAACAGATGACAGAATATACTATTTTTTTGTTTTTGTTTGTTCCTTTATTTTAAGTAGGCAAGTCAGTTAAGAACAAATTGTTATTTACAATGACGACCTACCCCGGCCAAACCGCATGTAAACTAATTATAGACAAGTTGACTGACTAACAGATAGCCTACCAAAGTGGTGTAAATTATAAACAGAACCATATCTAAATCAAGCTAAATCTAAATCCTGTCAACAACAAACAAATCGTTATGCTGTCTTTAACTGTAGCCTATAGCGCAATTTCGAAACGTGCGGTTTAGGGTTGGGTGCGGGCCTCAAGAGTTCCACTTTATCACAAAGTCGGTCGGGCGGGCGGGTTATTAGCAGCTGCGGGGGGACAAACTGCCCCTTGCACGAGTAATGCGTGAACGCCACACTTGCCACACTAGCTTCTTCTCTAATTGACATCATAGAGATAGATAGAGGACTCGTCTTTGTAGCTGTGCCATTACAGCGTCTGTGACAGCCTCGCTGGCGCTCACCATTCTAGCTCCATTTTAGAGCAGGCTGATTGGTCCAAACTCATTGGAATCTCCACGCAGGTGACTATTTCAAATGGTGCTGGTGCTCAAATGATAATAATGTCCACTAAGAACCGGGTTATGTCCGTGACGAGTCCTCCATCTATCTCTATGATGGACATTAACTATTAACTCCACAAGGATACTTCGTTCCGTTCACTTCTAGACAGACAGGTGGCCTACATAAACACACACACGTGCCGTAAATAAACCCCCGGTAGATAAGGCTACATATCTCTTCGCTAAACTCGTCCAAACATTGCTCTGTGAGGTTGACATCCCCAGTTGGCTGTAAACGAGATCAAAGGAGCCAGTAGTTACACCCGCCGTTTCTACGAAACACGCACATTTGCATAAAATGCCATTAGTTCGTAAGCCTTACATTTCCAATATCATAAGTGAAAGGTTCCTTACCTTCTCTTCCCGAGAGTGAATTATTAAATGAGCCGCTGTTCTTCTTGATTCACCGGCTGTCACATTGTCGCCAGCAGAACCAGGAAGTGACTGACTGACAGACAGACAGATCTGCCGCTGTTTGGATGAGGTGCAACAATAAGGAAGTAACCTATAGTAGTGAGGACAAATATATATATATATATATATATATATATATATATATATATATATATATACATGACAAAAGTATGTGGACACCTGCTCCTCTAACATCTCGTTCCAAAATCATGATATGGAGTCGGTCCCCCCCTTTTGCTGCTACAACAGCCTCCAGTCTTCTGGGAAGGCTTTCCACTAGATGTTGGGACATTGCTGCTATAACAGCCTCCACTCTTCTGGGAAGGCTTTCCACTAGATGTTGGAACATTACTGCTATAACAGCCTCCAGTCTTCTGGGAAGGCTTTCCACTAGATGTTGGGACATTGCTGCTATAACAGCCTCCACTCTTCTGGGAAGGCTTTCCACTAGATGTTGGAACATTGCTGCTATAACAGCCTCCACTCTTCTGGGAAGGCTTTCCACTAGATGTTGGAACATTGCTGCTATAACAGCCTCCACTCTTCTGGGAAGGCTTTCCACTAGATGTTGGAACATTGCTGCTATAACAGCCTCCACTGTTCTGGGAAGGCTTTCCACTAGATGTTGGAACATTGCTGCTATAACAGCCTCCACTCTTCTGGGAAGGCTTTCCACTAGATGTTGGGACATTGCTGCTATAACAGCCTCCACTCTTCTGGGAAGGCTTTCCACTACATGTTGGAACATTGCTGCTATAACAGCCTCCAGTCTTCTGGGAAGGCTTTCCACTAGATGTTGGAACATTGCTGCTATAACAGCCTCCACTCTTCTGGGAAGGCTTTCCACTAGATGTTGGAACATTGCTGCTATAACAGCCTCCACTCTTCTGGGAAGGCTTTCCACTAGATGTTGGAACATTGCTGCTATAACAGCCTCCAGTCTTCTGGGAAGGCTTTCCACTAGATGTTGGAACATTGCTGCGGGGACTTGCTTCCATTCAGCCACTAGAGCATTAGTGAGGTCGGGCACTGATGTTGGGCGATTAGGCCTGGCTCACAGTCGGCGTTCCAATTCATCCCAAAGGTGTTCAATGGGGTTGAGGTCAGGGCTCTGTGAAGGCCAGTCAAGTTCTTCCACACCAATTTTGACAAACCATTTCTGTATGGACCTCGCTTTTTGAACGGGGACATTGTCATGCTGAAACAGGAAAGGGTCTTCCCCAAACTGTTGTCACAAAGTTGGAAGCACAGAATCGTCATTGTATGCTGTAGCGTTAAAATTTCCCTTCACTGGAACTAAGGGGCCCGAACCATGAAAAACAGCCCCAAACCATTATTCCTCCTCCACCAAACTTTACAGTTGGCACTATGCATTCAGGCAGGTAGCGTTCTCCTAGGATCTGCCAAACACAGATTAGTCCATTGGACTGCCAGATGGTGAAGCGTGATTCATCACTCCACAGAATGTGTTTCTACTGCTCCAGAGTCCAATGGCGGTGAGCTTTACACCACTCCAGCCGACGCTTGGCATTGAGCATGGTGATGTTAGGCTTGTATGCGGCTGCTCGGCCATGGAAATGCATTTCATGAAGCTCCCAATGAACAGTTCTTGTGCTGACGATGCTTCCAGAGACAGTTCGGAACTCGGTAGTGAGTGTTGCAACCGAGGACAGTTTCATTTTAAGGCACTACGCTCTTCAACACTCAACGGTTGTCGTGGAAAAAATTATCTTCAAATTATGACACTCATACAAGACACTTGTGAATTCAATAAGCCTTTAATACAGAATAATTAAAGGCGAGCTGACTTAGGAAACAGCTGATTCAACCAAACACACAATTCTGATTTATACCCCCACATGACATGAGTACAGCCCATATTCAAATGCAGTCACTCCTTCTTTCTCTCATGCCACCAATCATCTTTTGATCTGAGGTCTTGCTTGTTCACGCCCAGTAACGCCCCTATCCGTTCCAAGATTAGATCATACAGTGGCAGGCCCTGCAATGTTATAACAATAATACATTTCATTGTGCAGATACATTACTTGTGTTGACCACTCTGCTGTCATCTTCTAGACCTTAATGTATTAAATCAATGGATTAAATCAGCATTATATCTTTCCCTGATACGTCTATGATCTCAATGCCCTGTTCTCTGCATATGGAAAAACAGCTTGTCCTTGTCTCTCTTCACCACATTCTTTGTCTTCACACTTGCTTGCTGTCACTCACACTTGACATTTGGTTGGGCTATATTATTAGTCCTGCAAGCACTTGACCTTTTAACCTTTTAACTAGTTTCTGTCTTTCCTAAGCCCTTATGCTTCCACTGTTCGCCTTTCTGATTATACAGACCCGGTTACTTGACTCTATATCTGACTTTTAAACATATGTATTTACGGGTCTCAGTTATGCAGTCCTGTCACTAGTCCAGGACAACCCTCAACACATGTTCTGCTCAACAGTGCTTTCTATATGTCCTGTGTAATTAGTGATATGCATGTTTGTTAAAGGAAAGGAGAAAATACAATTAATGTCATCAAATTATCCCCTACACGGTCTACCACTTTGCCGTTGTTGCTCCTAGACGTTTCCACTTCACAGTAACAGCACTTACAGTCGACCCGGGGGAGCAGCTCTAGCAGGGCAGACATTTGACGAACTGACTTGCTGGAAAGGTGGCATCCTATGACAGTGCCATGTTGAAAGTCGCTGAGCTCTTCAGTAAGGTCATTCTACTGCCAATGTTTGTCGATTTTATACACCTGTCAGCAACGGGTGTGGCTGAAATAGCCGAATCCACTCATTTGAAGGGGTGTCCACATACTTTTGGATATATAATATATACACTACCATTCAAAAGTTTGGGGTCACTTAGAAATGTCCTTGTTTTTGAAAGAAAAGCATTTTTTTGTCCATTAAAATAACATCAAATTGATCAGAAATACAGTGTAGACATTGTTAATGTTGTGAATGACTATTGTAGCTGGAAACGGCAGATTCTTTATGGAATATCTACATAGGCGTACAGAGGCCCATTATCAGCAACCATCACTCCTGTGTTCCAATGGCACGTGGTGTTAGCTAATCCAAGTTGATCATTTTAAAAGGCTAATTGATCATTAGAAAACCCTTTTGCAATTATGTTAGCACAGCTGAAAACTGTTGTTCTGATTAAAGAAGCAATAAAACTGGCCTTCTATAGACTAGTTGAGTATCTGGAGCATCAGCATTTGTGGGTTTATACCCCCCATGCTGTCAGTCAGTCAATCAGATAATTTGACAGTCAAATAACTTGGACAACGACTGTAATCACAAATGGTCTGACATAGCAGTTCACCATGACCAACTACACACACACACACACACACACCCTCACACAACCCCTCACACACACACACCCTCACCCCCCCACCCCCCACACACACACACCCTCACTCACACACACCTCACACACCTTCACACTTCCTACAGTATGTACTCGTGTGTGTGTGTGTGTGTGTGTGCGTGTGATTGGTGAACAGCAGCCCTGCTGTGGTTTAGCTTACGTCACCTTCACTTCCCCCTCTCTCTCTCCTCCTCCTCTTCCTCCTCCTCCTCTTCTCTCTATCTTTCTTCTGTCTGTTCTCTTTGGAACCACGAGTCTCCACCGAATCTTGTAAACGAAACAATAAGAGAGGCCGGACAGTAGAAGAAAGGACGAGAGCGAACCGAGTAATAGAGCGACCGAAAAGGAGAGGAGAGGTTACAGACTCACAGACACACAACCATGATCCTTTCCAGTAAGATTTGATTTTGATATGTTGATGTGTTAATTCATATGCTCATTTTGAACCTGATGCTTAGAGGCTTGTGTTAGCTCAACCCCTGTTGAAGGTTAGCAGACGGAGGAGACGTGTTTTTACTACACACGTACTCTTGTGTGAGGGTATATGGTATCTCTTGAGCTGAGTGATTTGAGGTTTTGTAAAAGGGCTGTGTACGTGTGTGTGTGTGTGTCTCATCTCTCTCTCTGTCTGTCTGTCTGTCTCTCTTTCTCTCAATTCAATGCAAGGGACTTTATTGGCATGGGAAACATATGTTAACATTGCCAAAGCAATCTCTCTCTCTCTCTCTCTCTCTCTCTCTCTCTCTCTTCTCCTATCCATCTTGCACTCATATAGAGTGGGTGGGCATTGACAGAAAGCTGGTTTCCTTTTCTTGAGAAGTATTTGACTCTGTGTGTGCGGTTTGTTTTTTTATGGGCACCAGAAGTCCTCACGAGGATAGTAAAACGAGGAACATTGAAGTGGGGACAGGGTCAGGGTTAGGGTTAGGCTTAGGGTTAGATTTAGGGATAGGGGTTAGGGAAAATAGGATTTTGAATGGGAATCAATTGTTTGGTCCCAACAAATATAGTGAAACAAACGTGTGTGTGTGTGTGTGTGTGTGTGTGTGTGTGTGTGTGTGTGTGTGTGTGTGTGTCTGTGTGTGTGTGTGTGATTTTTGTCTCCATTTTCAGATCACTCTATTCATTCATTTTTCTGCTGCTGCTGTTCTGTAGAATCCAGGTAAACACGCACACACACAGACAGACACACACAGACAGACACACACAGACAGACAGACACACACAGACAGACAGACACACACACACACACACACACACACACACACACTCACACTGTAACCTGTCTTGATGTGCTAGAGAGATCAGCACCCATGTGGACCTGAATAGTGGATCTATCTCTGGATCTCTGTGTTTCAAAACGAGGAGTTACCCAGGACATGCTAACAGGGTGAGATGTGTGTGTGTGTGTGTGTTATGTGTGTGTGTGTGTGTGTCAAAGTGTTGTTCTACTATACTATTCTCCCTGAAGTATATATGTGTTGTCATCGCGTGTGTTCAGATGGATCGGTCCAGGAGAAAGCTGCCCCCTCCTCCACCAGACAACGACGACGGCGGAGACATACTAGTGGTAGCCATGTATGACTTCACAGCTAAAGAGGACACAGACCTGACCTTGACTAAGGGAGACGAGTACACCATCCTACACAAACAGGACCAGCTGTGGTGGAGGGCACAGGACAAGCACGGGTAGGTAGGTGGGGTGGCGGGGAGGGGGGGTGCTTGCCACACAGTTTGTTTGTTTTGCGTGCGTGCGTGCGTGTGTGGGGTTAATGACATCTCTACAGTCAGATTTTATAGCTATGCAGGAATCCCTTGCTGAATTAAAAACTTCGGGACGGCACCAGACTTATTTGTGGAGGAACGTAACTGTTTTTCTGAGTGATTTGTGATGCGTTTTACTGCTTCCCATGATCGTGTTTTTATCTTAATGTGTATATGTTTGGGTATACTGTGTGTGTGTGTGTGTGTGTGTATATATATACAGTGGGGCAAAAAAGTATTTAGTCAGCCACCAATTGTGCAAGTTCTCTCACTTAAAAAGATGAGAGAGGCCTGTAATTTTCATCATAGGTACACTTCAACTATGACAGACAAATGAGGAAAAAAAAATCCAGAAAATCACATTGTAGGATTTTTAATGATTTTATTTGCAAATTATGGTGGAAAATAAGTATTTGGTCACATACAAACAAGCAAGATTTCTGGCTCTCACAGACCTGTAACTTCTTCTTTAAGAGGCTCCTCTGTCCTCCATTCGTTACCTGTATTAATGGCACCTGTTTGAACTTGTTATCAGTATAAAAGACACCTGTCCACAACCTCAAACAGTCACACTCCAAACTCCACTATGGCCAAGACCAAAGAGCTGTCAAAGGACACCAGAAACAAAATTGTAGACCTGCACCAGGTTGGGAAGACTGAATCTGCAATAGGTAAGCAGCTTGGTTTGAAGAAATCAACTGTGGGAGCAATTATTAGGAAATGGAAGACATACAAGACCACTGATAATCTTCCTCGATCTGGGGCTCCACGCAAGATCTCACCCGTGGGGTCAAAATGATCACAAGAACGGTGAGCAAAAATCCCAGAACCACACGGGGACCTAGTGAATGACCTGCAGAGAGCTGGGACCAAAGTAACAAAGCCTACCATCAGTAACACACTACGCCGCCAGGGACTCAAATCCTGCAGTGCCAGACGTGTCCCCTGCTTAAGCCAGTACATGTTCAGGCAAGTCTAAAGTTTGCTAGAGAGCATTTGGATGATCCAGATGAGGATTGGGAGAATGTCATATGGTCAGATGAAACCAAAATATAACTTTTTGGTAAAACTAAACTCGTCGTGTTTGCAGGATAAAGAATGCTGAGTTGCATCCAAAGAACACCATACCTACTGTGAAGCATGGGGGTGGAAACATCATGCTTTGGGGCTGTTTTTCTGCAAAGGGACCAGGACGACTGATCCGTGTAAAGGAAAGAATGAATGGGGCCATGTATCGTGAGATTTTGAGTGAAAACCTCCTTCCATCAGCAAGGGCATTGAAGATGAAACGTGGCTGGGTCTTTCAGCATGACAATGATCCCAAACACACCGCCCGGCAACCTTGAAGGAGTGGCTTCAGAAGAAGCATTTCAAGGTCCTGGAGTGGCCTAGCCAGTCTCCAGATCTCAACCCCATAGAGGATCTTTGGAGGGAGTTGAAAGTCCGTGTTGCCCAGCGACAGCCCCAAAACATCACTGCTCTAGAGGAGATCTGCATGGAGGAATGGGCCAAAATACCAGCAACAGTGTGTGAAAACCTTGTGAAGACTTACAGAAAACATTTGACCTCTGTCATTGCCAACAAAGGGTATATAACAAAGTATTGAGATAAACTTTTGTTATTGACCAAATACTTATTTTCCACCATAATTTGCAAATAAATAAATTAAAAATCCTACAATGTGATTTTCTGGATTTCTTTTTCTCATTTCGTCTGTCATAGTTGAAGTGTACCTATGATGAAAATTACAGGCCTCTCTCATCTTTTTAAGTTGGAGAACTTGCACAATTGGTGGCTGACTAAATACTTTTTTCCCCCAATGTGTATATATATAAATACACACACACAGGGCACATTTGGAAAAGAGGATAAGAGTTAATAAAAAATACAAATCTGCTTTAAACCAAAGAGAGAAAACAACATGTCCGATATCCACGTTTAACCTGATTCCTGAATCTCTGTCCCCTGTCAGAAATAAGGGCTTTATCCCCAGTAACTATGTGACAGAAATGGACAGGATTGAGGCCAACCAGTGAGTATGGCTAAAATGCTTCAAGTCAATGCTGTACTCACACAGCGCATTAGTACCTAGCATTGCACTTACCAAGCCCAATAAACGGTGCTCTCTCTCTCTGTCTCTCTCTGTCTCTCTCTCTCTCTCTCTCTCTCTCTCTCTCTCTCTCTCTCTCTCTCTCTCTCTCTCTCTCTCTCTCTCTCTCTCTCTCCTCCGTTCTAGGTGGTACTGTCAGAGCATCACCAGATCAGAGGCTGAACAGCTGTTACGACAGGAGGTTTTTTTTTTTTTTTTCTTCAATCCCGATCAAATTAGCCGGACTGTCCTGTTTGTCAGTTAGTCTGCTTGTCTGTCTGTTTCTCCTGTGCTGTAAATCTGTAGATATTCTACGGTTGTTAATTTAATCTTTGCAGGCTAAAGAGGGAGGTTTTGTGGTGAGGGAGTCTAGTCAACAAGGCTGCTACACTGTTTCAGTGTTCACTAAAGCTCTGGGGTAAGTCCAAAGCAATTTAATAAATGCATCATATGGCCCACGTGGAAAATCAATCCCTATGGTTTAACACATTGAGCCATCTCTCTCTCTCTCTCTCTTTCTCTCTCTTCTCTCTCCCCTTAGTATAAACGGTGGTATCAGACACTACCAGATAAAGCTCAATGATTCTGGAAGCTTCTATCTTTGTGAGAAGCACATCTTCACCTCGATACCTGAACTCATAGAGTACCACAACCACAATGCTGCAGGTAGAGTACACACACATACATGCGCGCACACACACACACACACACACACACACACACACACACACACACACACACACACACACACACACACACACACACACACACACACACACACACACACACCCTCTCGCCCTCTGTTTGTGTTGTGTGTAGGTCTGGTGACCAGGTTAAGGTATGCAGTAGGACCTATGGGAAGGTGTGTTCCTGCTACACCAGGCTTCAGCTCAGGTCAGTCAACACACACTCTAAAACACACTCACACACTCTAAAACACACTCACACACTCTAAAACACACTCTAAAACACACTCACACACTCTAAAACACACTCACACACTCTAAAACACACACACACACACACACTCTAAAACACACTCTAAAACACACTCACACACTCTAAAACACACTCACACACTCACACACTCTAAAACACACTCACACACTCTAAAACACACTCACACACTCTAAAACACACACACACACACACACTCTAAAACACACTCTAAAACACACTCACACACTCTAAAACACACTCACACACTCTAAAACACACACACTCTAAAACACACACACGCACTCTAAAACACACTCACACACTCTAAAACACACTCACACACTCTAAAACACACTCTAAAACACACTCACACACTCTAAAACACACTCACACACTCTAAAACACACACACACACTCTAAAACACACACACGCACTCTAAAACACACTCACACACTCTAAAACACACTCACACACTCTAAAACACACTCTAAAACACACTCACACACTCTAAAACACACTCACACACTCTAAAAACACACACACACACACTCTAAAACACACACACACACTCTAAAACACACACACACACTACAAAACACACACTAAAACACACACACACCACACACACTTTCATCACATACACACACACACTCTAAAACACACTCACACACTCTAAAACACACACACACACTCTTTCATCGCATACACACACACACACACACACTATAAAACACACTATAAAACACACACACACACTCTAAAACACACACACACACACTCTTTCATCGCATACACACACACACACACACACTATAAAACACACACACACTCTAAAGGCTACATTGAGTTTTTTTATTTCATTGTTTTTAAGCTATCTGGCATTAGTGCATCAGCGTAAGCTTTAAGGCCAAACTTTACTTTACTTTAATAGCCTCCACGCTAATCGCCTTCTGGGTCTATAACCTCTCACATAGCCTTACTGTAGGATCTATAACCTCTCACATAGCCTTATTGTAGGATCTATAACCTCTCACATAGCCTTACTGTAGGGTCTATAACCTCTCACATAGCCTTACTGTAGGGTCTATAACCTCTCACATAGCCTTACTGTAGGGTCTATAACCTCTCACATAGCCTTACTGTAGGATCTATAACCTCTCACATAGCCTTACTGTAGGATCTATAACCTCTCACATAGCCTTACTGTAGGGTCTATAACCTCTCACATAGCCTTATTGTAGGATCTATAACCTCTCACATAGCCTTACTGTAGGGTCTATAACCTCTCACATAGCCTTATTGTAGGATCTATAACCTCTCACATAGCCTTACTGTAGGGTCTATAACCTCTCACATAGCCTTACTGTAGGATCTATAACCTCTCACATAGCCTTACTGTAGGGTCTATAACCTCTCACATAGCCTTACTGTAGGGTCTATAACCTCTCACATAGCCTTATTGTAGGATCTATAACCTCTCACATAGCCTTACTGTAGGGTCTATAACCTCTCACATAGCCTTACTGTAGGATCTATAACCTCTCACATAGCCTTACTGTAGGATCTATAACCTCTCACATAGCCTTACTGTAGGGTCTATAACCTCTCACATAGCCTTATTGTAGGATCTATAACCTCTCACATAGCCTTACTGTAGGGTCTATAACCTCTCACATAGCCTTATTGTAGGATCTATAACCTCTCACATAGCCTTACTGTAGGGTCTATAACCTCTCACATAGCCTTACTGTAGGGTCTATAACCTCTCACATAGCCTTACTGTAGGATCTATAACCTCTCACATAGCCTTACTGTAGGGTCTATAACCTCTCACATAGCCTTATTGTAGGATCTATAACCTCTCACATAGCCTTACTGTAGGGTCTATAACCTCTCACATAGCCTTACTGTAGGATCTATAACCTCTCACATAGCCTTACTGTAGGATCTATAACCTCTCACATAGCCTTACTGTAGGGTCTATAACCTCTCACATAGCCTTACTGTAGGGTCTATAACCTCTCACATAGCCTTACTGTAGGATCTATAACCTCTCACATAGCCTTACTGTAGGGTCTATAACCTCTCACACAGCCTTACTGTAGGATCTATAACCTCTCACATAGCCTTACTGTAGGGTCTATAACCTCTCACATAGCCTTACTGTAGGGTCTATAACCTCTCACATAGCCTTACTGTAGGGTCTATAACCTCTCACATAGCCTTACTGTAGGATCTATAACCTCTCACATAGCCTTACTGTAGGGTCTATAACCTCTCACATAGCCTTACTGTAGGATCTATAACCTCTCACATAGCCTTACTGTAGGATCTATAACCTCTCACATAGCCTTACTGTAGGATCTATAACCTCTCACATAGCCTTACTGTAGGGTCTATAACCTCTCACATAGCCTTACTGTAGGATCTATAACCTCTCACATAGCCTTACTGTAGGGTCTATAACCTCTCACACAGCCTTACTGTAGGATCTATAACCTCTCACATAGCCTTACTGTAGGATCTATAACCTCTCACATAGCCTTACTGTAGGGTCTATAACCTCTCACATAGCCTTACTGTAGGGTCTATAACCTCTCACATAGCCTTACTGTAGGGTCTATAACCTCTCACATAGCCTAAATATTAACTCCTGGAGAATTAAGCATTTATTGCAGTAAACTTATAATGTAGGCAACATTTTGACTGGAACAGGAGTAGAGAAATATGATTTAATTCTTTCAGCATCTTGAATGAGAATGAGCAGTTAGATACCATCTGTAGAGATGCTGTCTTTACCAGCATCATTACAGCTGATAGTATTTCAACCACATAAAATATGGATCCAAGCTGAACTGAAATCTCATCAGAAACACATTGGGTCTTTTTCACAGCTTTCTATGTTCTTACAACCGGTCAAACTGACGTCATTTGGACATTTAGCACCGAAAATACTTCCCTTTATTGTTGTTGTTGTTGTTGTTGTCGAGTTAAACATGTTTGCTCCGCGAAAGAAGCAGAGATGGTAGATAAAACTACCAGACTGACGTCAACGAGATTGAAGCATTCGTTTTTATAATTTATAACAGGGGTCACCAATCGGCTGATCGCGATCGACTGGTCGATATCCAAGCCATTACTAGTCGATCACCCAAAATGTCTGCAAAAAAAAAACTATGACAAAAAAGCCTTGCGTTCCTATTACTGTACTTTGTTTCGCGCTGTTGCCGGTAGATGCACTTGATTCAGCTGCCCTAGCGCCCGGGAGGCAAAGTGTTTCCATGTTGACCCATTTCATGTGTCTGAAGGTAGAACTCCGCCTAGCCGGCAGGCCCAGAGAGAAAATCAAGTGCACCTACAGACCTACGGCAGACCAGTCAGGTAGCTCAGATCACGGAGTCTGCACAGGTTCCTCGGGCCAAATACTGTGAAAAGAAGGCCTCGGAACAAACAGCAAAGTTGATCAAACTTTCCAAACCATGACTAGAGAGACACTCGAGGAATACAACATAGAGCTGCTGTTTTTATGAGTAAGTTGATGTTTAAGTTGTTATTCAGCCCTGTCAACACATCTTCAACAGTTTTTATAAGTCCGACAAATGCACGTTTGGATAAACGTTCTTTGTTATTATTTGCGGCTTGTGTCTTTTTTAATTTTAAATGAATTATTCATTTTTTTTCTGGCCATATGAGTAACATCATGAATTGTTGCATGAGGCAGAAATAATGCAATGCGATTTAAGTTTCGGGCATCAGCTGGAAGACTGTGTCCCCTTTTCTCAGCGCCGGGAGGGAGAGAGGAGGGACGGTGAGTCGAGTGTGATGCAGTTGATCTTATACCTACAATGTTATAATATAAATATATCATTTCTAAATGGTCTGAGAAGAACAGCATTGGCAGGGAAATTCAAGCGTAACCAATATGTATTGGGCCTATAGCCTACTGCACAAACCTCATCGCTACAGAACTGTTTTTAATTGGTTAATGTTGCGTAGGCTTACTTTTTTTAAAGTCGTGTTTAAAAAAAAAATCTGAGCGGTAGATCTCGGCTGGTGGGGGTTAGGGTCTGGTGGGGGTTAGGGTCTGGTTAGGGTCTGGTGGGGGTTAGGGTCTGGTTAGGGTCTGGTGGGGGTTAGGGTCTGGTGGGGGTTAGGGTCTGGTTAGTTCTCTACTGCCAATGACTGGAATGAAAATCACTGAAGTTGGAGACTCATATCTCCATCACTAGCTTTAAGCACCAGCTTGTCAGAGCAGCTTACCGATCACTGCACCTGAACACAGCCCATCTGTAAATAGCCCATCCAACTACCTCATCCCCATATTGTTATTTATTTTTGCTCTTTCCACCCCAGTATCTCTACTTGCACATTCATCTTCTGCACATCTATCACTCCAGTGTTTAATTGCTAAATTGTAATTATTTTCGCCACTATGGCCTATTTATTGCCTTACCTCCCTAATCTTACACTGTATATAGACTTTTCCTATTGTGTTATTGACTGAATGGTTGTTTACTCCAATGTGTAACTCTGTTGTTGTTGTTGTTTGTGTCGCACCGCTTTGCTTTATCTTCATCTCCCTGTAGAGAAATGGGAGATTGACCCCGGTGAGTTGACTGTAATGAAGGAGCTGGGTAGTGGTCAGTTTGGGTTGGTGACGCTGGGGAAATGGAGAGCCCTGTGTAAGGTGGCCATTAAAACAATCAACGAAGGAGCCATGCACGAGGAAGATTTCCTAGAGGAGGCTAAGATTATGATGTGAGTAGAACGTGTGTAACATACATGCAGAGGGGGACACACACACACACACACACTGATAAAGACACACACACACACAGAGAGAGAGAGAGAGAGAGAGAGAGAGAGAGAGACAGAGAGAGAGAGAGACAGAGAGAGACAGAGAGAGAGAGACACAAAGACAGAGAGAGAGAGAGAGACCGATAAAGAAACACAAACACGGATAAAGAGACAAACACATGAGCTGGGAACAGGCTAAGAGTTGTGTGATTTTGTGATTTCCTGTCTTGTCACCCACCCACCATGTCTCTAGTCTCAGTCCACACAGACACACACACACACACACAGACACACACACACACACATACACACATACACACACACACATGCATACATACATACACACACTCCATCTCTAATCACACTTTTCATCTACTGTTTAGTTTCCATCTCCTGTTTAGTTTCCATTTAGTTTCCATCTACTGTTTAGTTTCCATTTAGTTTCCATCTACTGTTTAGTTTCCATCTAGTTTCCATCTACTGTTTAGTTTCCATTTAGTTTCCATCTACTGTTTAGTTTCCATCTACTGTTTAGTTTCCATCTACTGTTTAGTTTCTATTTAGTTTCCATCTACTGTTTAGTTTCCATTTAGTTTCCATCTACTGTTTAGTTTCCATCTACTGTTTAGTTTCCATCTCCTGTTTAGTTTCCATTTAGTTTCCATCTACTGTTTAGTTTCCATCTACTGTTTAGTTTCCATTTAGTTTCCATCTACTGTTTAGTTTCCATCTACTGTTTAGTTTCCATCTAGTTTCCATCTACTGTTTAGTTTCCATCTCCTGTTTAGTTTCCATCTAGTTTCCATCTACTGTTTAGTTTTCATCTACTGTTTAGTTTCCATCTACTGTTTAGTTTCCATCTACTGTTTAGTTTCCATCTAGTTTCCATCTACTGTTTAGTTTCCATCTACTGTTTAGTTTCCATTTAGTTTCCATCTACTGTTTAGTTTCCATCTACTGTTTAGTTTCCATTTAGTTTCCATCTACTGTTTAGTTTCCATCTACTGTTTAGTTTCCATTTAGTTACCATCTACTGTTTAGTTTCCATCTAGTTTCCATCTACTGTTTAGTTTCCATTTAGTTTCCATCTACTGTTTAGTTTCCATCTACTGTTTAGTTTCCATCTAGTTTCCATCTACTGTTTAGTTTCCATCTAGTTTCCATCTACTGTTTAGTTTCCATTTAGTTTCCATTTACTGTTTAGTTTCCATCTAGTTTCCATCTCCTGTTTAGTTTCCATTTAGTTTCCATCTACTGTTTAGTTTCCATCTACTGTTTAGTTTCCATCTAGTTTCCATCTACTGTTTAGTTTCCATCTAGTTTCTATCTACTGTTTAGTTTCCATCTAGTTTCCATCTACTGTTTAGTTTCAATCTAGTTTCCATCTACTGTTTAGTTTCCATCTACTGTTTAGTTTCTATTTAGTTTCCATCTACTGTTTAGTTTCCATCTAGAGTCCATCTACTGTTTAGTTTCCATCTAGTTTCCATCTACTGTTTAGTTTCCATCTAGTTTCCATCTACTGTTTAGTTTCCATTTAGTTTCCATCTACTGTTTAGTTTCCATCTAGTTTCCATCTACTGTTTAGTTTCCATTTAGTTTCCATCTCCTGTTTAGTTTCCATTTAGTTTCCATCTACTGTTTAGTTTCCATCTAGTTTCCATCTACTGTTTAGTTTCCGTTTAGTTTCCATCTACTGTTTAGTTTCCATTTAGTTTCCATCTACTGTTTAGTTTCCATTTAGTTTCCATCTACTGTTTAATTTCCATCTACTGTTTAGTTTCCATCTACTGTTTAGTTTCCATTTAGTTTCCATCTACTGTTTAGTTTCCATTTAGTTTCCATCTACTGTTTAGTTTCCATCTAGTTTCCATCTACTGTTTAGTTTCCATCTACTGTTTAGTTTCCATCTACTGTTTAGTTTGCATCTACTGTTTAGTTTCCATTTAGTTTCCATCTACTGTTTAGTTTCCATTTAGTTTCCATCTACTGTTTAGTTTCCATCTCCTGTTTAGTTTCCATCTACTGTTTAGTTTCCATCTACTGTTTAGTTTCCATCTAGTTTCCATCTACTGTTTAGTTTCCATCTAGTTTCCATCTACTGTTTAGTTTCCATCTACTGTTTAGTTTCCATCTAGTTTCCATCTACTGTTTAGTTTCCATCTCCTGTTTAGTTTCCATCTAGTTTCCATCTACTGTTTAGTTTCCATTTAGTTTCCATCTACTGTTTAGTTTCCATCTAGTTTCCATCTACTGTTTAGTTTCCATCTAGTTTCCATCTACTGTTTAGTTTCCATCTACTGTTTAGTTTCCATCTAGTTTCCATCTACTGTTTAGTTTCCATCTACTGTTTAGTTTCTATTTAGTTTCCATCTACTGTTTAGTTTCCATCTACTGTTTAGTTTCCATCTACTGTTTAGTTTCTATTTAGTTTCCATCTACTGTTTAGTTTCCATCTACTGTTTAGTTTCCATCTCCTGTTTAGTTTCCATTTAGTTTCCATCTACTGTTTAGTTTCCATCTACTGTTTAGTTTCCATTTAGTTTCCATCTACTGTTTAGTTTCCATCTACTGTTTAGTTTCCATCTAGTTTCCATCTACTGTTTAGTTTCCATCTACTGTTTAGTTTCCATCTAGTTTCCATCTCCTGTTTAGTTTCCATCTACTGTTTAGTTTCCATCTACTGTTTAGTTTCCATCTCCTGTTTAGTTTCCATCTAGTTTCCATCTACTGTTTAGTTTCCATCTACTGTTTAGTTTCCATCTACTGTTTAGTTTCCATTTAGTTTCCATCTACTGTTTAGTTTCCATCTAGTTTCCATCTCCTGTTTAGTTTCCATTTAGTTTCCATCTACTGTTTAGTTTCCATCTACTGTTTAGTTTCCATCTAGTTTCCATCTACTGTTTAGTTTCCATTTAGTTTCCATCTACTGTTTAGTTTCCATCTAGTTTCCATCTCCTGTTTAGTTTCCATCTACTGTTTAGTTTCCATTTAGTTTCCATCTACTGTTTAGTTTCCATCTACTGTTTAGTTTCCATCTAGTTTCCATCTACTGTTTAGTTTCCATCTAGTTTCTATCTACTGTTTAGTTTCCATCTACTGTTTAGTTTCCATCTACTGTTTAGTTTCCATCTAGTTTCCATCTACTGTTTAGTTTCCATCTAGTTTCTATCTACTGTTTAGTTTCCATCTAGTTTCCATCTACTGTTTAGTTTCCATCTAGTTTCCATCTACTGTTTAGTTTCCATCTACTGTTTAGTTTCTATTTAGTTTCCATCTACTGTTTAGTTTCCATCTAGAGTCCATCTACTGTTTAGTTTCCATCTAGTTTCCATCTACTGTTTAGTTTCCATCTAGTTTCCATCTACTGTTTAGTTTCCATTTAGTTTCCATCTACTGTTTAGTTTCCATCTAGTTTCCATCTACTGTTTAGTTTCCATCTAGTTTCTATCTACTGTTTAGTTTCCATCTAGTTTCCATCTACTGTTTAGTTTCCATCTAGTTTCCATCTACTGTTTAGTTTCCATCTACTGTTTAGTTTCTATTTAGTTTCCATCTACTGTTTAGTTTCCATCTAGAGTCCATCTACTGTTTAGTTTCCATCTAGTTTCCATCTACTGTTTAGTTTCCATCTAGTTTCCATCTACTGTTTAGTTTCCATTTAGTTTCCATCTACTGTTTAGTTTCCATCTAGTTTCCATCTACTGTTTAGTTTCCATTTAGTTTCCATCTCCTGTTTAGTTTCCATTTAGTTTCCATCTACTGTTTAGTTTCCATCTAGTTTCCATCTACTGTTTAGTTTCCGTTTAGTTTCCATCTACTGTTTAGTTTCCATTTAGTTTCCATCTACTGTTTAGTTTCCATTTAGTTTCCATCTACTGTTTAGTTTCCATCTACTGTTTAGTTTCCATTTAGTTTCCATCTACTGTTTAATTTCCATCTACTGTTTAGTTTCCATCTACTGTTTAGTTTCCATTTAGTTTCCATCTACTGTTTAGTTTCCATTTAGTTTCCATCTACTGTTTAGTTTCCATCTAGTTTCCATCTAGTTTCCATCTACTGTTTAGTTTCCATCTACTGTTTAGTTTCCATACTGTTTAGTTTGCATCTACTGTTTAGTTTCCATTTAGTTTCCATCTACTGTTTAGTTTCCATTTAGTTTCCATCTACTGTTTAGTTTCCATCTCCTGTTTAGTTTCCATCTACTGTTTAGTTTCCATCTACTGTTTAGTTTCCATCTAGTTTCCATCTACTGTTTAGTTTCCATCTAGTTTCCATCTACTGTTTAGTTTCCATCTACTGTTTAGTTTCCATCTAGTTTCCATCTACTGTTTAGTTTCCATCTAGTTTCCATCTACTGTTTAGTTTCCATTTAGTTTCCATCTACTGTTTAGTTTCCCTTCTAGTTTCCATCTACTGTTTAGTTTCCATCTACTGTTTAGTTTCCATCTACTGTTTAGTTTCCATCTAGTTTCCATCTACTGTTTAGTTTCCATCTACTGTTTAGTTTCTATTTAGTTTCCATCTACTGTTTAGTTTCCATCTACTGTTTAGTTTCCATCTACTGTTTAGTTTCTATTTAGTTTCCATCTACTGTTTAGTTTCCATCTACTGTTTAGTTTCCATCTCCTGTTTAGTTTCCATTTAGTTTCCATCTACTGTTTAGTTTCCATCTACTGTTTAGTTTCCATTTAGTTTCCATCTACTGTTTAGTTTCCATCTACTGTTTAGTTTCCATCTAGTTTCCATCTACTGTTTAGTTTCCATCTACTGTTTAGTTTCCATCTAGTTTCCATCTCCTGTTTAGTTTCCATCTACTGTTTAGTTTCCATGTACTGTTTAGTTTCCATCTCCTGTTTAGTTTCCATCTAGTTTCCATCTACTGTTTAGTTTTCATCTACTGTTTAGTTTCCATCTACTGTTTAGTTTCCATCTACTGTTTAGTTTCCATCTAGTTTCCATCTACTGTTTAGTTTCCATCTACTGTTTAGTTTCCATTTAGTTTCCATCTACTGTTTAGTTTCCATCTACTGTTTAGTTTCCATTTAGTTTCCATCTACTGTTTAGTTTCCATCTAGTTTCCATCTCCTGTTTAGTTTCCATTTAGTTTCCATCTACTGTTTAGTTTCCATCTACTGTTTAGTTTCCATCTAGTTTCCATCTACTGTTTAGTTTCCATTTAGTTTCCATCTACTGTTTAGTTTCCATCTAGTTTCCATCTCCTGTTTAGTTTCCATCTACTGTTTAGTTTCCATTTAGTTTCCATCTACTGTTTAGTTTCCATCTACTGTTTAGTTTCCATCTAGTTTCCATCTACTGTTTAGTTTCCATCTAGTTTCTATCTACTGTTTAGTTTCCATCTACTGTTTAGTTTCCATCTACTGTTTAGTTTCCATCTAGTTTCCATCTACTGTTTAGTTTCCATCTACTGTTTAGTTTCTATTTAGTTTCCATCTACTGTTTAGTTTCCATCTAGAGTCCATATACTGTTTAGTTTCCATCTAGTTTCCATCTACTGTTTAGTTTCCATCTAGTTTCCATCTACTGTTTAGTTTCCATTTAGTTTCCATCTACTGTTTAGTTTCCATCTAGTTTCCATCTACTGTTTAGTTTCCATTTAGTTTCCATCTACTGTTTAGTTTCCATTTAGTTTCCATCTACTGTTTAGTTTCCATCTAGTTTCCATCTACTGTTTAGTTTCCATTTAGTTTCCATCTACTGTTTAATTTCCATCTACTGTTTAGTTTCCATCTACTGTTTAGTTTCCATTTAGTTTCCATCTACTGTTTAGTTTCCATTTAGTTTCCATCTACTGTTTAGTTTCCATCTAGTTTCCATCTACTGTTTAGTTTCCATCTACTGTTTAGTTTCCATCTACTGTTTAGTTTGCATCTAGTTTCCATCTACTGTTTAGTTTCCATTTAGTCCATCTACTGTTTAGTTTCCATCTAGTTTCCATCTACTGTTTAGTTTCCATCTACTGTTTAGTTTCCATTTAGTTTCCATCTACTGTTTAGTTTCCATCTAGTTTCCATCTCCTGTTTAGTTTCCATCTAGTTTCCATCTACTGTTTAGTTTCCATCTACTGTTTAGTTTCCATCTACTGTTTCCATCTACTGTTTAGTTTCCATTTAGTTTCCATCTACTGTTTAGTTTCCATTTAGTTTCCATCTACTGTTTAGTTTACATCTACTGTTTCCATCTACTGTTTAGTTTCCATTTAGTCCATCTACTGTTTAGTTTCCATCTAGTTTCCATCTACTGTTTAGTTTCCATCTACTGTTTAGTTTCCATTTAGTTTCCATCTACTGTTTAGTTTCCATTTAGTTTCCATCTACTGTTTAGTTTCCATTTAGTTTCCATCTACTGTTTAGTTTACATTTATTTTCCATCTGTCTGTGTGTGTTAAAATTAGATTTTGAGTTTGCATTTGTGTGTGTAGTGTAAGTTGACTTCACCACATGGCCCACACCTTCTGTTCTCTCATGCTCTCTCTCTCTGTCTCTTTCTCTCTGTCTTTCTCTCTTACTCTCTTTCTCTCTCTCTCTCTCTCTCTCTCTCTCTCTCTCTCTCTCTCTCTCTCTCTCTCTGTCTCTCTCTCTCTGTCTGTCTCTCTGTCTGTCTGTCTCTCTCTCTCTCTCTGTCTCTCTCTCTCTGTCTCTCTCTCTCTGTCTCTGCAGTTGTGTATTGTTTGTAGGTGCCAGCGCCCCAACGTGTTCCATGCCAGTGTGTGTGTTTGTTTCAGGAGGTTATGCCACCCTAAGCTGGTACAGTTGTACGGTGTATGTACGCGGCAGCGTCCCATGTGTATAGTGACTGAGTTTATGGAGAACGGCTGCCTGCTGGACTACCTGAGACAGAACGGAGGGACCATGGGACAACCATTGCTAATGTCTGTCTGTCAAGACGCATGTGAAGCCATGCAATACCTGGAGACACACCACTTCATACACAGAGACCTGGTGAGTCGATCAGCCGATAGGGTTACAGAATACAAAAACACATAGCCAATAGGGAGAGACCTTACTGTCTGTCTGTCCATGTCAAGCCATGGAATACCTGGAGAAACACTGCTTCATACATAGAGACCAAGCTCCACAAAGCTTCTCAGAAAAGGTCCAAAGGGTAACCTTTCAACATTAACTCACAGCTCAGAGTGGGTTTTAGGATGTTAAGACACTGACCAGACAAACTCTGAGCCGGCAGTAAATTCAGAGTTTATCTCAGACGGTAAGTCACGACAGTTTGAGGTACCGCAAAGGAAAGATGGTGATGACGCTCATTGACATGTTGTTGCAAATGACGGGGAATAAACCAATCACGATGAGGCATTGCCAGCTGTGAACTCTATAGCAGGCTTCAGACAACCAAGGTTGACTTTCGCGGCAGAAACACTGCAAGGACTACTGTCAATCAATCAATCAATCAATCCAATGTATTTATGAAGACCTTTCTACATCAGCCGTACAGAAACCCAGCCTAAAACCCCAAACAGCAAGCAGTGCAGGTGTAGAAGCACGGTGGCTAGGAAAAACTCCCTAGAAAGGCCAGAACCTAGGAAGAAACCTAGAGAGGAACCAGGCTGTGAGGGGTGGCCAGTCCTCTTCTGGCTGTGCCGGGTGGAGATTATAACAGAACATGGACAAGATGTTAAATTCTTCATAGATGACCAGCAGGGTCAAAAACTAATAATAATGTCGCCAGGAAATGTCCCGCCCTCACAGGATCCTTCTGGGCCTGTGTAGGGACCTGATTAGAGCGTTGCCAGGATCCTTCTGGGCCTGTGTAGGGACCTGATTAGAGTGTTGTTAGGATCCTTCTGGGCCTGTGTAGGGACCTGATTAGAGCGTTGTTAGGATCCTTCTGGGCCTGTGTAGGGACCTGATTAGAAGGGTGTTTGAAAAGCAGGCTGATTTAGTTTCATTTAAGTTTAGTTTGTATATTTTAAACGTTTCATGTAACTTGGTATGAAGTATTATCGGCAAGTGACTTGATGCTTACTGTGCCAATTCCACTTTTTAACAACCATCAGAATTGTATTGAAAAAGTTATGCATGCCAACGTATTAGGAAATAATATATACACTACCGTTCAAACGTTTGGGGGTCACTTCAAAATGTCCTTGTTTTTTAAAGAAAAGCAAATGTTTTGTCCATTAAAGTAACATCAAATTGATCAGAAATACAGTGTAGACATTGTTAATGTTGTAACTGACTATTGTAGCTGGAAACGGCTGATTTTTAATGGAATATCTACATAGGCGTACAGAGGCCCATTATCAGCAACCATCACTCCTGTGTTCCAATGGCACGTTGTGTTAGCTAATCAAAGTTGATCATTTTAAAAGGCTAATTGATCATTAGAAAACCCTTTTGCAATTATGTTAGCACAGCTGAACACTGTTGTTCTGATTAAAGAAGCAATAAAACCTTCTTTAAACTAGTTGAGTATCTGGAGCATCAGCATTTGTGGGTTAGATTACAGGCTCAAAATGGCCAGAAACAAAGACAAAAACAGACACCTCACAAGTCCTCAACTGGCAGCTTCATTAAATAGTACCCACAAAACACCAGTCTCAACGTCAACAGTGAAGAGGCGACTCCGGGATGCTGGCCTTCTAGGCAGAGTTGCAAAGAAAAAGCCACATCTCAGACTGGCCAATAAAAAGAAAAGATTAAGATGGGGACGAGAACACAGACACTGGACAGAGGAACTCTGCCTAGAAGGCCAGCATCCCGGAGTCGCCTCTTCACTGTTGACGTTGAGACTGGTGTTTTGCGTATTGACTGGCCTTCATGTCTTAAAGTAATGATGGACTGTCATTTCTCTTTGCTTATTTGAGCTGTTCTTGCCATAATATGGACTTGGTCTTTTACCAAATAGGGTTATCTTTTGTATACCACCCCTACCTTGTCACAACACAACTGATTGGCTCAAACGCATTAAGAAGGAACGACATTCCACAAATTAACTTTTAACAAGGCACACCTGTTAATTGAAATGCATTCCAGGTGACTAGCTCATGAAGCTGGTTGAGAGAATGACAAGATTGTGCAAAGCTGTCATCAAGTCGAAGCGATGGCTACTTTGAAGAATCTCAAATATAAAATATATTTTGATTTGTTTAACACTGTTTTGGTTACTACATGATTCCATGTGTGTTATTTCATAGTTTTAATGCTTTCACTATTATTCTACAATGTACAAAATAGAATACATGAAGAAAAATCCTTGAATGAGTAGGTGTTCCAAAACTTTTGACCGGTAGTGTAGAAATATAAAAACATTATTTCAACTCAGGAGCCATTGACTCACTGCCTTCTAGACACCTGCTGGGAACTCTTAACTGGTGAGGACAAGCTCATTAGGGGGGAACTAAATACATGTTTACTAGGTGGGACTCTTATGACTAAAGAGTTTTCATGCATAGCTTTTAGTTTTACCCATAAGATTAGGAGTAAAATGTCTATTCTCAGCACTTAGGACCAACGTCCTAACCTGAGATGCTTTGTGGATACGGGCCCTGGTGGGAGAGAGAGAGAGACACACAGTGAGACAGACAGACAGACAGACAGAGACAGAAAGAGAAGGAGAGAGACAGACAGAAAGAGAGAGACACAGAGAGAGACAGACAGAAAGAGAGAGAGACAGAAAGAGAAGGAGACAGCAACAGAGAGAGAGTGTGTGTGTGTGTGCGTGTGTGTGTGTGACCACATAGGTCGTTATCTCTGCGTACAGAGGCCCATTATCAGTAACCATCACTCCTGTGTTTCAATGGCACGTTGTGCTAATCCAAGTTTATCATTTTAAAAGGCTAATTGATCATTAGAAAACCCTTTTGCGATTATGTTAGCACAGCTGAAAAGTGTCTGGTCCTCTCTCAGGCAGCACGGAACTGTCTGGTCAGTGACAAGAACGTGGTGAAGGTGTGTGACTTTGGAATGACCAGGTTAGTGACAAATGGATCTCTCTGTTTATTTATTTTCTCTCTCTCTCTCCTTATCTCTCACTCTCTCTCACTCTCTCACTCTCTCTCTCTGTCTCTCGGTCTCTCTCTCTATCTCTCTCTCTATCTATCTCTCTCTCTCTCTCCTTATCTCTCTCTCTCTCTCCTTATCTCTCTCTCTCTCTCTCTCTCTCTCTCTCTCTCTCTCTCTCTCTCTCTCTCTCTCTCTCTCTCTCTCTCTCTCTCCTTTCTTCTCTCTCAATTCAATTCAATTTGCTTTATTGGCATGACGTAACAATGTACATATTGCCATATTTATTTTAACCAAGGGTCAAAATAACCACATTTAACAATAACACTAAGCATACAGTAGAGGACATGTGCAGGTTGATTGGTCTGTCAGACACTGTCCCTCATATTATGGCAGGCAGCAATGTAGTGCGCTGCCAACCCACAGCTTTCTGCTTCCTCCCCCAAACAGGATGGGTAGCCTATTCTCATCAGGGAGGTCTTTGAAACCTTGGGGGAAATGACACTCTCTAATTGTTTTATATTTTTGACATGTTGTCAGGAAATGCAGCTCTGTCTCAGGTTCTGCTGTGGTGCAGTGGTTGCACAGCCTTTCCTCTACAGGGAGCCAGGTTTTCCTGTGTCGACCCTTCTCAATGGCAAGGCTGTGCTCACTGAGCCTGTACTTTGTCAAGGTTTTCCTAAGGTTTTGATCAGTAACCATGGTCAAATAGTTTGCCATGGTGTACTGTCGATTTAGGGCCAGATAGCACTGCATTTTGCTTTGTGCTTGTGTTTCCCAATGAGAAATGTAGTTTTGTTTTGATTGGTTGGATGTTCTGGTCCTGAGGCTTTAGTGTGTTAGTAGAACAGGTTTGTGAACTCAGCCCCAGGACCAGCTGGACGAGGGTCCTGAGGCTTCAGTGTGTTAGTAGAACAGGTGTGTGAACTCAGCCCCAGGACCAGCTGGACGAGGGTCCTGAGGCGTCAGTGTGTCAGTAGAACAGGTTAGTGAACTCATCCCCAGGACCAGCTGGACGAGGGTCCTGAGGCTTCAGTGTGTTAGTAGAACAGGTGTGTGAACTCAGCCCCAGGACCAGCTGGATGAGGGTCCTGAGGCTTCAGTGTGTTAGTAGAACAGGTTTGTGAACTCAGCCCCAGGACCAGCTGGATGAGGGTCCTGAGGCTTCAGTGTGTTAGTAGAACAGGTGTGTGATCTCAGCCCCAGGACCAGCTGGACGAGGGTCCTGAGGCTTCAGTGTGTTAGTAGAACAGGTTTGTGAACTCAGCCCCAGGACCAGCTGGACGAGGGTCCTGAGGCTTCAGTGTGTTAGTAGAACAGGTTAGTGAACTCAGCCCCAGGACCAGCTGGACGAGGGTCCTGAGGCTTCAGTGTGTTAGTAGAACAGGTGTGTGAACTCAGCCCCAGGACCAGCTGGATGAGGGTCCTGAGGCTTCAGTGTGTTAGTAGAACAGGTTTGTGAACTCAGCCCCAGGACCAGCTGGACGAGGGTCCTGAGGCTTCAGTGTGTTAGTAGAACAGGTTTGTGAACTCAGCCCCAGGACCAGCTGGACGAGGGTCCTGAGGCTTCAGTGTGTTAGTAGAACAGGTTAGTGAACTCAGCCCCAGGACCAGCTGGACGAGGGTCCTGAGGCTTCAGTGTGTTAGTAGAACAGGTGTGTGAACTCAGCCCCAGGACCAGCTGGACGAGGGTCCTGAGGCTTCAGTGTGTTAGTAGAACAGGTGTGTGAACTCAGCCCCAGGACCAGCTGGATGAGGGTCCTGAGGCTTCAGTGTGTTAGTAGAACAGGTTTGTGAACTCAGCCCCAGGACCAGCTGGATGAGGGTCCTGAGGCTTCAGTGTGTTAGTAGAACAGGTGTGTGAACTCAGCCCCAGGACCAGCTGGACGAGGGTCCTGAGGCTTCAGTGTGTCAGTAGAACAGGTTAGTGAACTCAGCCCCAGGACCAGCTGGACGAGGGTCCTGAGGCTTCAGTGTGTTAGTAGAACAGGTGTGTGAACTCAGCCCCAGGACCAGCTGGATGAGGGTCCTGAGGCTTCAGTGTGTCAGTAGAACAGGTTAGTGAACTCAGCCCCAGGACCAGCTGGACGAGGGTCCTGAGGCTTCAGTGTGTTAGTAGAACAGGTGTGTGATCTCAGCCCCAGGACCAGCTGGACGAGGGTCCTGAGGCTTCAGTGTGTTAGTAGAACAGGTGTGTGAACTCAGCCCCAGGACCAGCTGGACGAGGGTCCTGAGGCTTCAGTGTGTTAGTAGAACAGGTGTGTGATCTCAGCCCCAGGACCAGCTGGACGAGGGTCCTGAGGCTTCAGTGTGTTAGTAGAACAGGTGTCTGAACTCAGCCCCAGGACCAGCTGGATGAGGGTCCTGAGGCTTCAGTGTGTTAGTAGAACAGGTGTGTGATCTCAGCCCCAGGACCAGCTGGACGAGGGTCCTGAGGCTTCAGTGTGTTAGTAGAACAGGTGTGTGATCTCAGCCCCAGGACCAGCTGGACGAGGGGACTCTTGTCTTTGCTCTCTCTCTTACTATCTCTCTTTCACCCTCTCTTTTTCTGATTTGTGTATATTGTTGGATTACAGTATATTCCCCCTGTGTTACAGGTGTGTGTGTGTGTGTCTCCCATAACGTTATTGATGTGTGTTGTAGGTATGTGTTAGACAACCAGTACACCAGCTCTACAGGCTCTAGGTTCCCAGTCAAGTGGTCTCCCCCTGAGGTGCTGCACTATAACAAGTACAGCAGCAAGTCTGATGTCTGGTCCTTCGGTGAGAGCAGTGTGTTCTGATGTGTTCTGATGTGTGTGTTCTGATGTGTTCTGATGTGTGTGTGTTCTGATGTGTGTGTGTGTGTGTGTGTGTGTGTGTGTTCTGATGTGTGTGTGTGTGTTCTGATGTGTGTGTTTGTGTGTTCTGATGTGTGTGTTTGTGTGTTCTGATGTGTGTGTTTGTGTGTTCTGATGTGTGTGTGTTCTGATGTGTGTGTGTTCGGATGTGTGTGTGTTCGGATGTGTGTGTGTTCGGATGTGTGTGTGTGTGTGTTCTGATGTGTGTGTGTGTGTGTTCTGATGTGTGTGTGTGTGTGTTCTGATGTGTGAGTGTGTGTGTTCTGATGTGTGTGTGTGTGTGTGTGTGTGTGTGTGTTCTGATGTGTGTGTGTGTGTGTTCTGATGTGTGTGTGTGTTCTGATGTGTGTGTGTGTGTGTGTGTTCTGGTGTGTGTGTGTGTGTGTGTTCTGGTGTGTGTGTGTGTGTGTGTGTTCTGATGTGTGTGTGTGTGTTCTGTGTGTGTGTGTGTTCTGATGTGTGTGTGTGTGTTCTGATGTGTGTGTGTGTGTTTCTGATGTGTGTGTGTGTGTGTGTTCTGATGTGTGTGTGTGTGTGTGTTCTGATGTGTGTGTGTGTGTTCTGATGTGTGTGTGTGTGTGTGTTCTGATGTGTGTGTGTGTGTTCTGATGTGTGTGTGTGTGTTCTGATGTGTGTGTGTGTTCTGATGCGTGTGTGTTCTGATGCGTGTGTGTTCTGATGTGTGTGTGTGTTCTGATGTGTGTGTGTGTTCTGGTGTGTGTGTGTTCTGATGTGTGTGTGTTCTGATGTGTGTGTGTGTGTTCTGATGTGTGTGTTCTGATGTGTGTGTGTGTGTGTTCTGATGTGTGTGTGTTGATGTGTGTGTGTGTGTGTGTGTGTTCTGATGTGTGTGTTCTGATGTGTGTGTTCTGATGTGTGTGTGTGTGTGTTCTGATGTGTGTGTGTGTGTGTGTGTGTTCTGATGTGTGTGTGTGTGTGTTCTGGTGTATGTGTGTGTTCTGATGTGTGTGTGTGTGTGTTCTGATTTTCTCTGTGTGTGTGTTTGTAGGTGTGTTGATGTGGGAGGTGTTTACTGAGGGGAAGATGCCGTTTGATGGCCGGTCTAATGTAGACGTAGTGGATGAGATTACCAGGGGTCACCGTCTCTACCGACCTCACAAAGCTTCCAGCGATGTCTACCAACTCATGTACCAGTGCTGGCACGAGGTAACACACACACACACACACACACACACACACACACACACACACACACACACACACACACACACACACACACACACACACACTCTGCAGGTTGACTTACAGAGTCAGACTTCTTCAGGATATTGACTGAATGATGATGTGTTTTATTGTTTTGGTCTTTTTGTCAGAGACCACAGGGCCGCCCTTCTTTCTCTGAGCTGCTGGAGAGAATCAGACTACTGGCTGAGCTGGCTGAGTAGACACACACACACAGCTGGAGAGAATCAGACTACTGGCTGAGCTGGCTGAGTAGACACACACACACAGCTGGAGAGAATCAGACTACTGGCTGAGCTGGCTGAGTAGACACACACACACAGCTGGAGAGAATCAGACTACTGGCTGAGCTGGCTGAGTAGACACACACACACAGCTGGAGAGAATCAGACTACTGGCTGAGCTGGCTGAGTAGACACACACACACAGCTGGAGAGAATCAGACTACTGGCTGAGCTGGCTGAGTAGACACACACACACAGCTGGAGAGAATCAGACTACTGGCTGAGCTGGCTGAGTAGACACACACACACAGCTGGAGAGAATCAGACTACTGGCTGAGCTGGCTGAGTAGACACACACACACAGCTGGAGAGAATCAGACTACTGGCTGAGCTGGCTGAGTAGACACACACACACAGCTGGAGAGGATCAGACTACTGGCTGAGCTGGCTGAGTAGACACACACACACAGCTGGAGAGAATCAGACTACTGGCTGAGCTGGCTGAGTAGACACACACACACAGCTGGAGAGGATCAGACTACTGGCTGAGCTGGCTGAGTAGACACACACACACAGCTGGAGAGGATCAGACTACTGGCTGAGCTGGCTGAGTAGACACACACACACAGCTGGAGAGGATCAGACTACTGGCTGAGCTGGCTGAGTAGACACACACACACAGCTGGAGAGGATCAGACTACTGGCTGAGCTGGCTGAGTAGACACACACACACAGCTGGAGAGAATCAGACTACTGGCTGAGTAGACACACACACAGCTGGAGAGAATCAGACTACTGGCTGAGCTGGCTGAGTAGACACACACACACAGCTGGAGAGGATCAGACTACTGGCTGAGTAGACACACACACACAGCTGGAGAGAATCAGACTACTGGCTGAGCTGGCTGAGTAGACACACACACACAGCTGGAGAGAATCAGACTACTGGCTGAGTAGACACACACACAGCTGGAGAGAATCAGACTACTGGCTGAGTAGACACACACACAGCTGGAGAGAATCAGACTACTGGCTGAGTAGACACACACAGAGTACCACAGTATAATACCCATAAAACCTAGCGGTCAAATAGGAACATGGTTCCAATAATTTTTCCAACATTCATTTTTTTCCCATATGGGGATTTTAGAAAGACTTAAAATAAGGACTGTGTTTCGTGTAGGCTTACCCTGGCGTGATGTTTTGATAACCGTGTAGGACAAGGACAAAGGTGACTTTCATCAATGTATTCCCCTGTATGTATACCCTCTGGCTGAGCTGGCTGAGTAGACACACACACACAGCTGGAGAGGATCAGACTACTGGCTGAGCTGGCTGAGTAGACACACACACACAGCTGGAGAGGATCAGACTACTGGCTGAGCTGGCTGAGTAGACACACACACACAGCTGGAGAGAATCAGACTACTGGCTGAGTAGACACACACACAGCTGGAGAGAATCAGACTACTGGCTGAGCTGGCTGAGTAGACACACACACACAGCTGGAGAGGATCAGACTACTGGCTGAGTAGACACACACACACAGCTGGAGAGAATCAGACTACTGGCTGAGCTGGCTGAGTAGACACACACACACAGCTGGAGAGAATCAGACTACTGGCTGAGTAGACACACACACAGCTGGAGAGAATCAGACTACTGGCTGAGTAGACACACACACAGCTGGAGAGAATCAGACTACTGGCTGAGTAGACACACACAGAGTACCACAGTATAATACCCATAAAACCTAGCGGTCAAATAGGAACATGGTTCCAATAATTTTTCCAACATTCATTTTTTTCCCATATGGGGATTTTAGAAAGACTTAAAATAAGGACTGTGTTTCGTGTAGGCTTACCCTGGCGTGATGTTTTGATAACCGTGTAGGACAAGGACAAAGGTGACTTTCATCAATGTATTCCCTGTATGTATACCCCCCCAAAAAAGAACTGCAAATGCCATGACGATCTGGTCGAGGTAAGAATCTCTGGCGTGTAGAAATCTGAAGAGGGTGGCCAGCAGAGATAGGTGGGATGAGGGAAACTGACGGATGGGATGTAAAAGACAAGACAAGTGGGAGTGGAGTTGCTGTGTGTGTTGGGGGCCGGGGGTAGAACGATGGTCAAAGATCTAAAGTCTAAAATTAAATAAAGATAAACCAAAAATAACACACACATTCAAACAGCAAACAGTTGGCCTTTAGATTGTCTCTTTTGTTCATTTTGTTGGTTGTTGGCACATTGGGGGAGAATTTGGGTGGGTGGGTCTCGGATGGTTGAGGGGTCAACTCTCGGGAACTGTTGGGAGATCTCGGATGGTTGAGGGATCAGCTCTCGGGAACTGTTGGGAGATCTCGGATGGTTGAGGGGTCAACTCTCGGGAACTGTTGGGAGATCTCGGATGGTTGAGGGGGCAGCTCTCGGGAACTGTTGGGAGATCTCGGATGGTTGAGGGGCAGCTCGGAACTGTTGGGAGATCTCGGATGGTTGAGGGGTCAGCTCTCGGGAACTGTTGGGAGATCTCGGATGGTTGAGGGGTCAGCTCTCGGGAACTGTTGGGAGATCTCGGATGGTTGAGGGGGCAGCTCTCGGGAACTGTTGGGAGATCTCGGATGGTTGAGGGGTCAGCTCTCGGGAACTGTTGGGAGATCTCGGATGGTTGAGGGGGCAGCTCTCGGGAACTGTTGGGAGATCTCGGATGGTTGAGGGGTCAGCTCGGGAACTGTTGGGAGATCTCGGATGGTTGAGGGGTCAGCTCTCGGGAACTGTTGGGAGATCTCGGATGGTTGAGGGGGCAGCTCTCGGGAACTGTTGGGAGATCTCGGATGGTTGAGGGGGCAGCTCTCGGGAACTGTTGGGAGATCTCGGATGGTTGAGGGGTCAGCTCTCGGGAACTGTTGGGAGATCTCGGATGGTTGAGGGGTCAGCTCCCGGGAACTGTTGGGAGATCTCGGATGGTTGGTGGCCTGGCGGTTGGGAACTCGGGCCGGTGGCCGATAGGTCACTGGTCAGGCACCCCGATTTGACTTGGTGGGAGATCTTTTTCGACTTGGGTCCCTCTGTGTGGGAGAGTCTGTTAGATGACTGAATGTAATGTACAGTTTACATACACCTAAGCCAAATACATTTAATCCTAGTAAAAAGTCCCTGTCTTAGGTCAGTTAGGATCACCACTTTATTTTAAGAATGTGAAATGTCAGAATTATAGTAGAGAGAATGATTTATTTCAGCTTTTATTTCTTTCATCACATTCCCAGTGGGTCAAAAGTTTACATACACAAAATTAGTATTTAGTAGCATTGCCTTTAAATTGTTTAACTTGGGTCAAACGTTTCGGATAGCCTTCCACAAGCTTCCCACAATAAGTTGGGTGAATTTTGTCCATTCCTCCTGACAGAGCTGGTGTAACTGAGTCAGGTTTGTAGGCCTCCTTGCTCGCATACGCTTTTTCAGTTCTGCCCACACATTTTATCTAGGATTGAGGTCATGCATTGTGATGGCCACTCCAATACCTTCACTCTGTTGTCCTTAAGCAATTTTGCCACAACTTTGGAAGTATGCTTGGGGTCATTGTCCATTTGGAAGACCCATTTGCGACCAAGCTTTAACTTCCTGACTGATGTCTTGAGATGTTGCTTCAATATATCCAGATAATTTTCCTTTCTCATGATGCCATCTATTTTGTGAAGTGCACCAGTCCCTCCTGCAGCAAAGCACCCCCACAACATGATGCTGCCACCCCCGTGCTTCACGGTTGGGATGGTGTTCTTCGGCTTGCAAGCCTCACCCTTTTTCCTCCAAACATAACGATGGTCATTATTGCCAAACAGTTCTATTTTTGTTTCATCAGACCAGAGGACATTTCTCCAAAAAGTACGATCTTTGTCCCCATGTGCAGTTGCAAACTGTGGTCTGCCTTTTTTATGGCGGTTTTGGAGCAGTGGCTTCTTCCTTGCTGAGAGGCCTTTCAGGTTATGTCGATATAGGACTCGTTTTACTGTGGATATAGATACTTTTGTACCTGTTTCCTCCAGCATCTTCGCAAGGTCCTTTGCTGTTGTTCTGGGATTGATTTGCACTTTTCACACCAAAGTACGTTCATCTCTAGGAGACAGAACACGTCTCCTTCCTGAGCGGTATGACGGCTGCGTGGTCCCATGGTGTTTATACTTGCGTACTATTGTTTGGACAGATGAACGTGGTACCTTCAGGCATTTGGAAATTGCTCCCAAGGATTAACCAGACTTGTGGTCTACAATTTTTGTTCTGAGGTCTTGTCTGATTTCTTTTGATTTTCCCATGATGTCAAGCAAAGAGGCACCGAGTTTGAAGGTAGGCCTTGAAATACATCCACAGGTACACCTCCAATTGACTCAAATTATGTCAATTAGCCTATCAGAAGCTTGTAAAGCCATGACATAATTTTCTGGAATTTTCCAAGCTGTTTAAAGACACAGTCAACTTAGTGTATGTAAACTTCTAACAGTAAATGTAAACTTGTGATACAGTGAATTATAAATGAAATAATCTGTCTGTAAACAATTGTTGGAAAAATTACTTGTGTCATGCACAAAGTAGATGTCCTAACTGACTTGCCAAAACTATAGTCTGTTAACAAGAAATTTGTGGAGTGGTTAAAAAGTTTTAATGACTCCAACCTGAGTGTATGTAAACTTCCGACTTCAACTGTAGATGTTGAGCGACTTCCTGCAGGTAGATTGTATGTTTTAAAATTCAATACAAAATAGAATTAAAATAATCTCTGGATTAACTATCTAATGTTAGCTAAATATAGTCATGAATAAATTGCCAACATTTATTTAAATGGACAATAGTGTGAACTGTCTTGTGCAAAGGAACAATACCTGTTAGTAAAGGTATCAGCTGGAGATGACCTGCAGGAGCATGCTGGGATTTGTATTTGTTTTTCATGGTGTCTACTTTGATGCTAATACGCATTTTAGAATCTGAGAGTAAATAGAGTTGAATATATTGATAAAAGTCACCTTGTCTGAGAGATTTCCATGGTTATCAAAACGTCACGCCACGGTAAGCCTTCCACGAAAACACAGCCCTTTATATTAAGTGTTTTTTACATTTCTTACTGGAAAAATGAATGGAGCCATTTACCTGTACGACCGCTAGGTTTTTATGGGTGTTATGACACCTCCACTGTGGGGAGAGACATGGGTTGTGTATGTGTGCCATTCAGAGGCTGAATGGGCAAGACACAAAAATGTAAGTGCCTTTGAACAGGGTGCTGGGGTTTTTTCACCTTCGACAGTGTGTGTTTCAAGAGGACATCCAGCCAATTTGACACAACTGTGGGAAGCATTGGAGTCCACATGGGCCAGCATCCCTGTGGAACGCTTTTCAACACCTTGTAGAGTCCACGCCCAGAAGAATTGAGGCTGTTCTGGGGGTGCAACTCAATATTAGGAAGATGTTCTTAATGTTTTGTTTACTCAGTGTATGTAATTGCAATTTTCTAAATACTTTTGACATGGTAAAAAAAAGTATTGTATCCCTATAATGTGTTTGTCAATGTACATAATATTTTCTACAATAGTTTTTCAATAAAATAACTTCTGAAAGTACAGTAGATTTTTCTTTAACTGTGCAGTTTGACAGCAACGCCACTAGGGGTGCGCTAGAGACCTTATTAAAACCAATATGCCAATTTGGTGGCCTAACGGCAACAACCACGTTTTAAAGTGGCAAGATGACCCCTGACCAACTTCACATAGAAATGTGAGTTATAGATCTATAATTCTACTTGAAAAGCAAGTCTAAGAACTGGTAGATCTGTTCTGTGTTCAGTTTTGTACACCAAATCAAATCAAACATGGTTAGCAGATGCTATTGAGAGGGTAGCGAAATGCTTGTGCCTCTACAAACAGCTGAAAATAATATTTTTGGTTATGGAAAATATATTTCACAGAAATGTAGACGGTACAATGATTCTCTCCGCTATGCCAGCTTATTTTGTCATATAAACTGAAATTAGGCGAACTATTACGAGTTATAGAAACCGGGAAATGGTTGAGCTATTTTTGCATAGTGCAACTTTGAGTTGTATTTAGTTGTATGCACAGATATACATGTATACATCGTACCAACGAAATGCTTACTTACTTGCATACCACTAATCAACTATAATGTGTTTTTTTATATAGTAAACCGTAAAAGGTAGACTCGGCTATATGACGTAAGAAAGTAAATAGCATAGTTGGTTTCCACAACAGCTGAGAGTGTTGGAAGTGTGAGGCTCAACTTGTCTCCGGGTTTAAGTCCCCTCCCTGGTCACCACGTTGTGAGAGCGAAGGCTTGCTGCCTCTCTCGTCGCAGTATCTGCGGTGCTGAGTCTACCTTCAAACCGCCAACAGTGGTTGGCCGCCGGCTCAGCGGAGAACGGAATGATCCTGGTTCTAATTCAGAACGGTTATTACATTTATTCTATATAACATTTCTAATGTTACAATACAAATAAACATAGGACATCACTAGAAGTATATTTTTACTCTTAAGAAACATGAAATAACATTGAAGTAATGCAAATAACTAGACATGAATTGCCAGTGACAACAGTTTTAAAAGTTATTGTACCTCCAGTAAAATGAACAGGAAAAAGGTCAGGGGTTACTATTGTATAAACTTTTGATAGAGTTGTAAGAATAAATGTGTTGTTGTTGTTGTTATTGACTAATATTTGATTTCAAGTAAAAAAAACATTATTGCATTTGGGGACAGATTTCAAATATTAGTTTGTGTATGTAAAATTTACAAGAGATGAATGACAAAACTAACAACTGACTCAGTAGCTTTGTTTTCGTTTGAATATAATTTTATTGATACTTTTTTTAATCACACCTTTATTTAACCAGCTAAGCTAGTTGAGAACAAGTTCTCATTAACAACTGCGACCTGTAATAACAAATAACATCTTTCATTGTAAATACAGGGTATATACTGTATATACAATAAATACTTAATCCAGGTGGTGAGGGTAGGAAACAACATCTCCACCCCGCTGATCCTCAACACTGGGGCCCCACAAGGGTGCGTTCTCAGCCCCATCCTGTACTCCCTGTTCACCCATGACTGCGTGGCCAAGCACGCATCCAACTCAATCATCAAGTTTGCAGACGACACTACAGTGGTAGGCTTGATTACCAACAACGACGAGACGGCCTACAGGGAGGAGGTGAGGGCCCTCGGAGTGTGGTGTCAGGAAAATAACCTGTCACTCAACGTCAACAAAACAAAGGAGATGATCTTGAACTTCTGGAAACAGCAGAGGGAGCACCCCCCTATCCACATCGACGGGACAGCAGTGGAGAAGGTGGAAAGTTTTAAGTTCCTCTGCGTAGACATCACGGACAAACTGAAATGGTCCACCCACACAGACAGCGTGGTGAAGAATGCGCAACAGCTACACCACCCGATGTCACAGGAAGGCCAAAAAGATCATCAAGGACAACAACCACCCGAGCCACTGCCTGTTCACCCCGCTATCATCCAGAAGGCGAGGTCAGTACAGGTGCATCAAAGCTGGGACCGAGAGACTGAAAAACAGCTTCTATCTCAAGGCCATCAGACTGGTAAACAGCCATCACTAACATTGAGTGGCTGCTGCCAACATACTGACTTAAATCTCTAGCCACTTTAAATAATAGGAATTGGATGTAATAAGTGTATCACTAGCCACTTTAAACAATTTTGTATATAATGTTTACATATCCAACATTACTCATATCAAATGTATACACTGTAATCTATACCATCTACTGAATCTTGCCTATGCAGTCCGGCCATCGACTCAAATCTCTAGCCACTTTAATAATTATAATTGGATGAAATAAATGTATCACTAGCCACTTTAAACGATGCCATTTATATAATGTTTAATGTTTATATAATGTTTAGTTATTACAAGAGTATATTTAGTTATTACAAGAGTATATTTAGTTATTACAAGAGTATATTTAGTTATTACAAGAGTATATTTAGTTATTACAAGAGTATATTTAGTTATTACAGGAGTATATTTAGTTATTACAAGAGTATATTTAGTTATTACAAGAGTATATTTAGTTATTACAGGAGTATATTTAGTTATTACAAGAGTATATTTTTTATTTGATTTACAAAAATTTGGCAGGGAGCAACCAAGCTTTCTTCCTTCCATTCAATGTCAGATGTGTGTTGCAGAGCATTTCCATCTGGCAGAGACGTTGGAGTGAAAACGGTACCGTAGGATTGTATTGTTACATTTCTGATCATGCAGGGGGCGACCTTCCAACATGAATTGTGCATCTATCTTGACATGTTCTCCAAAACACAAATGAGATTTCATTAATTGAGTAAGTCCTGAAGGTATTGCTTTTAATATAGAATTAAATTATTTATAATGTATTGGGAAGATGCATGTTTCTAAGACCTTTCTCTATAACAGAGCATATTCAAATTAAATCAAAATGTATTGGTCGCATGCACATACTGTGTTTAGCAGATGATACTGAGGGTGTAGCGAAATGCTTGTGTTTCTAGCTCCAACAGTGCAGTAATATCTAACAATTCACAACAATATACACACAAATCTAAAAAAGTAAAAGGATGGAATTAAGAAATATAGAAAAATTTGGATATAAATATTTTGTGTATACACACACACACTGTGCATTTGGAAAGTATTCAGACCCCTTGACTTTTTCCACATTTTGTTATATTACAGTCTTATTCAAAACATTTATAAAATTATTATTTTTCCTCATCAATCTACACACAATAATGACATCACAATACCCCATAATGACATCACAATACCCCATAATGACATCACAATACCCCATAAGGACAAAGCAAAAACAGGTTTCTATAATTTTTTTTGCAAATGTATTAAAAATCACATTTACAATTTAATGATGCAAATATAATGTCATCACTTAGTACTCAATGATACAATATAATATCTTCACTTGTGTTTTAGCTCAACTACTGCAGTAAGTGAATTGTATGAGTGTATTTTATGATTTATTTCTTTTAGCCATTTTCCTATAACAGTTAACACTGTTATACCTCACGTGTGGTTAGTGATAATATTCTACTATAATAAATAGTATTATCTGTCCAATGCATGCGTTTTTCTAAATGAGACAATGAATCTGTCTCTGGATCTGTCCAGCGTCCAATGAACTGGTTGTCCATACCATAGAATTAAAATGAATAGAACGTGCGTCCTCCTTCAAGTCTATGCCTGCGTAACGGGTGGAAGTGGCATCCTTTTGCAAGTGTACCCACAGGAGCAAAACAGGAAGTAAAAAACAGGAAGTGTACCCATCAAACTTTGCTGTGATTTGTTGCGTCAACAATGAGCCACAATCAGCATCATTTGAATAAACATTCTACATTACCATGGAAATGATTGCATCACAATACCAGGCAGCCGTTGCAATTGTACCCATGAGTTTACCAGTCAAATTACCACTCATATTACATATATTACCAGGGTTAGAGGTTCCCAGCCTGTTCTATTCATTCTATTTACCAGTCATATTACCAGGGTTAGACCCAGCCTGTTCTATTCATTCTATTTACCAGTCATATTACCAGGGTTAGAGGTTCCCAGCCTGTTCTATTCATTCTATTTACCAGTCATATTACCAGGGTTAGAGGTTCCCAGCCTGGTCTATTCATTCTATTTACCAGTCATATTACCAGGGTTAAAGGTTCCCAGCCTGGTCTATTCATTCTATTTACCAGTCATATTACCAGGGTTAGACCCAGCCTGGTCTATTCATTCTATTTACCAGTCATATTACCAGGGTTAGACCCAGCCTGGTCTATTCATTCTATTTACCAGTCATATTACCAGGGTTAGAGGTTCCCAGTCTGTTCTATTCATTCTATTTACCAGTCATATTACCAGGGTTAGAGGTTCCCAGCCTGGTCTATTCATTCTATTTACCAGTCATATTACCAGGGTTAGACCCAGCCTGGTCTATTCATTCTATTTACCAGTCATATTACCAGGGTTAGAGGTTCCCAGCCTGGTCTATTCATTCTATTTACCAGTCATATTACCAGGGTTAGACCCAGCCTGGTCTATTCATTCTATTTACCAGTCATATTACCAGGGTTAGAGGTTCCCAGTCTGTTCTATTCATTCTATTTACCAGTCATATTACCAGGGTTAGAGGTTCCCAGCCTGTTCTATTCATTCTATTTCTATAGTCCCCCTCTTCAGAGGAGGAGTCTGTCCTCTGCTCAGGACTGACAGAAGGGCAGACTGTCTGTTGCTCCTCTTCAGTAACGACACCAAGTCTCTGTTTCTCTTGCTATTGGTCCACACCACGCTATTGGTCCCACTGTGTTGGCGAGGGAGCCTTCCTATTGGCACAGAGAGCAGTCTGTGTCCAGGAAACAACCAACGAGCGGGGAGTCTGAAACAACTGAGCAAATTGTAGCTGGACAAAGCGGGCCTGCTATTGGCCAGAAGGAAGGGGAGGCTCAACTTTGGGTAAGGGTGGTTGAGCGGGCGACCAACTCTTTTGGCGAATAGTGGTTGTTTAACACTGGCTTTCCTGTTCACGGTCGGAGTTGTCGTTCTGGTTGTGGTTTTAGCTTTGACTGTTTCTCGTGATCGTGGTGGTCTTGTGGTCAGATGCTGGCCCGGGTGTTGTTGCTCCACCGGCACGATCCTGCAAGGGTGGTAATGGTTCACAGGCGACCCGTCTACGTCAACCACCCGGTAAGGCTTAGTTGTGGTTGCGGTTGTAGGTTTGACCGGTGGAGTCGGTGGTGGCGGTGTGGTCGTGGGTATGACTCTTCCACAGGGGGGGTACACCGGTGACCCGTCTAGCTGTACGACCTGGAACCGTGTCAGCCAGGGGTCAAAGGTCAGCCCGGGGTCAGGGTCTGTCTGATCTAGAGGGAGAGGTCATTGTTCTGATTAATGTTTTTTTTACAGAGGATCAACTATTCACCTCGACACAACTCAAACGCTAAGGACTGGATTCAATCCGTACTGCTGAAGATCCGCTGCTGTAGCGCGATTGAAATGTAAAGGTCAGCGGGCTACCGTGAACGCAGTCCCCACTAACGCGGGAACTTTGATCGCGCTACAGCGTGCATCTTCAGCGCTCGAGTTAACAATAACTACCATTTAACAATAACTATCAACTAACAATAACTACCATTTAACAATAACTATCAACTAACAATAACACTGCCATTTAACAATAACTATCAACTAACAATAACTACCATTTAACAATAACTATCAACTAACAATAACACTGCCATTTAACAATAACACTACCATTTAACAATAACACTACCATTTAACAATAACACTACCATTTAACAATAACACTACCATTTAACAATAACACTACCATTTAACACTATCATTTAACAATAACACTACCATTTAACAATAGCACTACCATTTAACAATAACACTACCATTTAACACTACCATTTAACAATAACACTACCATTTAACAATAACACTACCATTTAACACTACCATTTAACAATAACACTACCATTTAACAATAACACTGCCATTTAACAATAACACTGCCATTTAACAATAACACTACCATTTAACACTACCATTTAACACTACCATTTAACAATAACTATCAACTAACAATAACACTATCATTTAACAATAACACTACCATTTAACAATAACACTACCATTTAACAATAACACTACCATTTAACACTACCATTTAACAATAACACTATAATTTAACAATAACACTACCATTTAACAATAACACTATCATTTAACAATAACACTACCATTTAACAATAACACTACCATTTAACAACACTATCATTTAACAATAACACTACCATTTAACAATAACACTACCATTTAACACTACCATTTAACAATAACACTACCATTTAACACTACCATTTAACAATAACACTACCATTTAACACTATCATTTAACAATAACACTATCATTTAACAATAACACTACCATTTAACAATAACACTACCATTTAACAATAACACTACCATTTAACACTACCATTTAACACTATCATTTAACAATAGCACTACCATTTAACAATAACACTACCATTTAACAATAACACTACCATTTAACACTACCATTTAACAATAACACTATAATTTAACAATAGCACTATAATTTAACAATAACACTACCATTTAACAATATCTATCAACTAACAATAGCACTATCATTTAACAACACTACCATTTAACAATAACACTACCATTTAACAATAACACTACCATTTAACAATAACACTACCATTTAACAATAACACTACCATTTAACAATAACACTACCATTTAACAATAACACTACCATTTAACACTACCATTTAACAATAACACTACCATTTAACAATAACACTACCATTTAACACTACCATTTAACAATAACACTACCATTTAACACTACCATTTAACAATAACACTACCATTTAACAATAACACTACCATTTAACAATAACACTACCATTTAACACTACCATTTAACAATAACACTGCCATTTAACAATAACACTACCATTTAACAATAACACTACCATTTAACAATAACACTACCATTTAACACTATCATTTAACAATAACACTACCATTTAACAATAGCACTACCATTTAACAATAACACTACCATTTAACACTACCATTTAACAATAACACTACCATTTAACAATAACACTACCATTTAACAATAACACTACCATTTAACAATAACACTACCATTTAACACTACCATTTAACAATAACACTACCATTTAACAATAACACTGCCATTTAACAATAACACTACCATTTAACACTACCATTTAACACTACCATTTAACAATAACTATCAACTAACAATAACACTATCATTTAACAATAACACTACCATTTAACAATAACACTACCATTTAACACTACCATTTAACAATAACACTATAATTTAACAATAACACTACCATTTAACAATAACACTATCATTTAACAATAACACTACCATTTAACAATAACACTACCATTTAACAACACTACCATTTAACAATAACACTACCATTTAACACTACCATTTAACAATAACACTACCATTTAACACTACCATTTAACAATAACACTACCATTTAACACTATCATTTAACAATAACACTATCATTTAACAATAACACTACCATTTAACAATAACACTACCATTTAACAATAACACTACCATTTAACACTACCATTTAACACTATCATTTAACAATAGCACTACCATTTAACAATAACACTACCATTTAACAATAACACTACCATTTAACACTACCATTTAACAATAACACTATAATTTAACAATAACACTACCATTTAACAATATCTATCAACTAACAATAGCACTATCATTTAACAACACTACCATTTAACAATAACACTACCATTTAACAATAGCACTACCATTTAACAATAACACTACCATTTAACAATAACACTACCATTTAACAATAACACTACCATTTAACAATAACACTACCATTTAACAATAACACTACCATTTAACACTACCATTTAACAATAACACTACCATTTAACAATAACACTACCATTTAACACTACAATAACACTGCCGTTTAACAAAGTAACACTGCCATTTAACAATAACACTACCATTTTAACAATAACACTACCATTTAACAATAACACTACCATTTAACAATAACACTACCATTTAACAATAACACTACCATTTAACAATAACACTACCATTTAACAATAACACTACCATTTAACACTACCATTTAACAATAACACTACCATTTAACAATAACACTACCATTTAACAATAACACTACCATTTAACAATAACACTACCATTTAACAATAACACTACCATTTAACAATAACACTACCATTTAACACTACCATTTAACAATAACACTACCATTTAACAGCACTACCATTTAACACTACCATTTAACAATAACACTACCATTTAACAATAACACTACCATTTAACAATAACACTACCATTTAACAATAACACTACCATTTAACATAACACTACCATTTAACAATAACACTACCATTTAACAATAACACTACCATTTAACAATAACACTACCATTTAACACTACCATTTAACAATAACACTACCATTTAACAATAACACTACCATTTAACAATAACACTATCATTTAACAATAACACTACCATTTAACAATAACACTACCATTTAACACTACCATTTAACACTACCATTTAACAATAACACTACCATTTAACACTACCATTTAACACTACCATTTAACAATAACACTACCATTTAACAATAACACTACCATTTAACAATAACACTACCATTTAACAATAACACTACCATTTAACACTACCATTTAACAATAACACTGCCATTTAACAATAACACTACCATTTAACAATAACACTACCATTTAACACTACCATTTAACAATAACACTACCATTTAACAATAGCACTACCATTTAACAATAACACTGCCATTTAACACTACCATTTAACAATAACACTACCATTTAACAATAACACTACCATAACACTACCATTTAACAATAACACTATAATTTAACAATAGCACTATAATTTAACAATAACACTACCATTTAACAATATCTATCAACTAACAATAGCACTACCATTTAACAATAACACTACCATTTAACACTACCATTTAACAATAACACTGCCATTTAACAATAACACTACCATTTAACAATAACACTACCATTTAACAATAACACTGCCATTTAACAATAACACTACCATTTAACAATAACACTACCATTTAACAATAACACTACCATTTAACAATAACACTACCATTTAACACTACCATTTAACAATAACACTATAATTTAACAATAACACTACCATTTAACAATAACACTGCCATTTAACAATAACACTACCATTTAACAATAACACTACCATTTAACAATAACACTACCATTTAACAATAACACTACCATTTAACAATAACACTACCATTTAACACTACCATTTAACAACAACACTACCATTTAACACTACCATTTAACACTATCATTTAACAATAACACTACCATTTAACAATAACACTACCATTTAACACTACCATTTAACAATAACACTACCATTTAACACTACCATTTAACACTACCATTTAACACTACCATTTAACAATAACACTACCATTTAACAATAACACTACCATTTAACACTACCATTTAACAATAACACTACCATTTAACAATAACACTACCATTTAACACTATCATTTAACAATAACACTGCCGTTTACCATTTAACAATAACACTACCATTTAACAATAACACTACCATTTAACAATAACACTACCATTTAACAATAACACTACCATTTAACAATAACACTACCATTTAACAATAACACTACCATTTAACAATAACACTACCATTTAACACTATCATTTAACAATAACACTACCATTTAACAATAACACTACCATTTAACAATAACACTATCATTTAACAATAACACTACCATTTAACAATAACACTACCATTTAACAATAACACTACCATTTAACAATAACACTACCATTTAACACTATCATTTAACAATAACACTGCCATTTAACAATAACACTACCATTTAACACTATCATTTAACAATAACACTACCATTTAACAATAACACTACCATTTAACAATAACACTACCATTTAACAATAACACTACCATTTAACAATAACACTACCATTTAACACTACCATTTAACAATAACACTACCATTTAACAATAACACTACCATTTAACAATAACACTACCATTTAACACTACCATTTAACAATAACACTACCATTTAACAATAACACTACCATTTAACAATAACACTATCATTTAACAATAACACTACCATTTAACAATAACACTACCATTTAACACTACAATTTAACACTACCATTTAACAATAACACTACCATTTAACACTACCATTTAACACTGCCATTTAACAATAACACTACCATTTAACAATAACACTACCATTTAACAATAACACTACCATTTAACAATAACACTACCATTTAACAATAACACTACCATTTAACACTACCATTTAACAATAACACTGCCATTTAACAATAACACTACCATTTAACAATAACACTACCATTTAACAATAACACTACCATTTAACAATAGCACTACCATTTAACAATAACACTGCCATTTAACACTACCATTTAACAATAACACTACCATTTAACAATAACACTACCATTTAACACTACCATTTAACAATAACACTATAATTTAACAATAGCACTATAATTTAACAATAACACTACCATTTAACAATATCTATCAACTAACAATAGCACTACCATTTAACAATAACACTACCATTTAACACTACCATTTAACAATAACACTGCCATTTAACAATAACACTACCATTTAACAATAACACTACCATTTAACAATAACACTGCCATTTAACAATAACACTACCATTTAACAATAACACTACCATTTAACAATAACACTACCATTTAACAATAACACTACCATTTAACACTACCATTTAACAATAACACTATAATTTAACAATAACACTACCATTTAACAATAACACTGCCATTTAACAATAACACTACCATTTAACAATAACACTACCATTTAACAATAACACTACCATTTAACAATAACACTACCATTTAACACTACCATTTAACAATAACACTACCATTTAACACTACCATTTAACACTACCATTTAACACTACCATTTAACAATAACACTACCATTTAACAATAACACTACCATTTAACACTACCATTTAACAATAACACTACCATTTAACAATAACACTACCATTTAACACTATCATTTAACAATAACACTACCATTTAACAATAACACTACCATTTAACAATAACACTACCATTTAACAATAACACTACCATTTAACAATAACACTACCATTTAACAATAACACTACCATTTAACACTACCATTTAACAACAACACTACCATTTAACACTACCATTTAACACTACCATTTAACAATAACACTACCATTTAACAATAACACTACCATTTAACAATAACACTACCATTTAACAATAACACTACCATTTAACAATAACACTACCATTTAACAATAACACTACCATTTAACACTATCATTTAACAATAACACTGCCATTTAACAATAACACTACCATTTAACACTATCATTTAACAATAACACTACCATTTAACAATAACACTACCATTTAACAATAACACTACCATTTAACACTACCATTTAACAATAACACTACCATTTAACAATAACACTACCATTTAACAATAACACTACCATTTAACAATAACACTACCATTTAACACTATCATTTAACAATAACACTACCATTTAACAATAACACTACCATTTAACAATAACACTACCATTTAACAATAACACTGCCATTTAACAATAACACTACCATTTAACAATAACACTACCATTTAACAATAACACTACCATTTAACAATAACACTACCATTTAACAATAACACTACCATTTAACACTACCATTTAACACTAACACTACCATTTAACAATAACACTACCATTTAACAATAACACTACCATTTAACACTACCATTTAACACTATCATTTAACAATAACACTACCATTTAACAATAACACTACCATTTAACAATAACTATCAACTAACAATAGCACTATCATTCCATACTCATGTAAACAAACACCTTACTCTGCTTATCTTAAATCAGCGCGAGGTCGTTGGTGACAGTCCAACAGTGAGTTAAAGGTTTAGTTAGTGTATAAAGTATGATGCGTAAAAGTTGAGCTTTAAATACAGTAGATATTAGTAGTTAGTGTTAAACTGACCTGTTCCTGTTGATGTGATGTAGTTTACTCTGAGGAGGAGGAAGAGGAACAGACAGACAGACAGAGGTGGTGATGCTATACTGGAACACATGGCTGGAGAGAGAGAGAGAGAGAGAGAGAGGACAGCCGGTTCTGTCTATAAGAGAGGAGATGTGGGTGGGGTTTCCTCTTTACCTACAGACTCAGACAGTATTTACTTATTCAGCTTACTTGCATCAGGTGTAAATGGTGACTCAGGTAATGTAGCTGGTCTACCTCTGTCTACCTCTGTCTCAGGTGTGGTAGGTGTGTCTCAGGTCTGTGGTAGGTGTGTCTCAGGTGCGTCTCAGGTTAACTGTGTCTAAGGTGTTTTTCGTTTCAGGTGTTTCAGAGAGGATTCTAGATTGTTGCAACATGGAACCACAACCACTGTGCATTTAAAGAGGAGAGGAGGAGAGGTGGAGAGGAGGTGGGGAGGAGAGGGGGTGGGGTGGGGAGGAGAGGAGGTGGGGAGGAGAGGAGGAGAGGAGGTGGGGAGGAGAGGGGGTGAGGAGGAGAGGGGGTGGGGAGGAGAGGAGGAGAGGAGGTGGGGAGGAGAGGAGGAGAGGGGGTGGGGAGGAGAGGAGGGGAGGAGAGGAGAAACTGAAAGTATTCAACATTAGCCACTTTAGTATACTGATGTAGCCTCATGCTTAACGTAGTGTGTGTGTGTGCAGCCTCATGCTTAACGTAGTGTGTGTGTGTAGCCTCATGCTTAACGTAGTGTGTGTGTGTGTGTGTAGCCTCATGCTTAACGTAGTGTGTGTGTGTGTGTGTAGCCTCATGCTTAACGTAGTGTGTGTGTGTGTGTAGCCTCATGCTTAAGGTAGTGTGTGTGTGTAGCCTCATGCGTAACGTAGTGTGTGTGTGTAGCCTCATGCGTAACGTAGTGTGTGTGTGTGTGTAGCCTCATGCTTAACGTAGTGTGTGTGTGTGTGTAGCCTCATGCTTAACGTAGTGTGTGTGTAGCCTCATGCTTAACGTAGTGTGTGTGTGTGTGTAGCCTCATGCTTAACGTAGTGTGTGTGTAGCCTCATGCTTAACGTAGTGTGTGTGTGTAGCCTCATGCTTAACGTAGTGTGTGTGTGTGTGTAGCCTCATGCTTAACGTAGTGTGTTTGTGTGTAGCCTCATGCTTAACGTAGTGTGTGTGTGTGTAGCCTCATGCTTAACGTAGTGTGTGTGTGTGTGTGTGTGTGTGTGTGTAGCCTCATGCTTAACGTAGTGTGTGTGTGTAGCCTCATGCTTAACGTAGTGTGTGTGTAGCCTCATGCTTAACGTAGTGTGTGTGTGTGTAGCCTCATGCTTAACGTAGTGTGTGTGTGTAGCCTCATGCTTAACGTAGTGTGTGTGTGTAGCCTCATGCTTAACGTAGTGTGTGTGTGTGTGTAGCCTCATGCTTAACGTAGTGTGTGTGTGTGTAGCCTCATGCTTAACGTAGTGTGTGTGTGTGTAGCCTCATGCTTAACGTAGTGTGTGTGTGTGTAGCCTCATGCTTAACGTAGTGTGTGTGTGTAGCCTCATGCTTAAGGTAGTGTGTGTGTGTGTAGCCTCATGCTTAACGTAGTGTGTGTGTGTGTGTGTAGCCTCATGCTTAAGGTAGTGTGTGTGTGTGTAGCCTCATGCTTAACGTAGTGTGTGTGTGTGTGTGTAGCCTCATGCTTAACGTAGTGTGTGTGTGTAGCCTCATGCTTAACGTAGTGTGTGTGTGTGTGTAGCCTCATGCTTAACGTAGTGTGTGTGTGTAGCCTCATGCTTAAGGTAGTGTGTGTGTGTAGCCTCATGCGTAACGTAGTGTGTGTGTGTAGCCTCATGCTTAACGTAGTGTGTGTGTGTAGCCTCATGCTTAACGAGTGTGTGTGTGTGTGTGTGGCCTCATGCGTAACGTAGTGTGTGTGTGTAGCCTCATGCGTAACGTAGTGTGTGTGTGTGTGTAGCCTCATGCGTAACGTAGTGTGTGTGTGTAGCCTCATGCGTAACGTAGTGTGTGTGTGTGTAGCCTCATGCTTAACGTAGTGTGTGTGTGTAGCCTCATGCTTAACGTAGTGTGTGTGTGTGTGTAGCCTCATGCTTAAGGTAGTGTGTGTGTGTGTGTAGCCTCATGCGTAACGTAGTGTGTGTGTGTGTGTGTGTAGCCTCATGCTTAACGTAGTGTGTGTGTGTGTGTGTGTGTAGCCTCATGCTTAAGGTAGTGTGTGTGTGTGTGTGTGTAGCCTCATGCTTAACGTAGTGTGTGTGTGTGTAGCCTCATGCGTAACGTAGTGTGTGTGTGTGTGTAGCCTCATGCTTAACGTAGTGTGTGTGTGTGTAGCCTCATGCTTAACGTAGTGTGTGTGTGTGTGTAGCCTCATGCGTAACGTAGTGTGTGTGTGTGTGTAGCCTCATGCTTAACGTAGTGTGTGTGTGTGTGTAGCCTCATGCTTAACGTAGTGTGTGTGTGTAGCCTCATGCTTAACGTAGTGTGTGTGTGTGTAGCCTCATGCTTAACGTAGTGTGTGTGTGTGTGTAGCCTCATGCTTAACGAGTAGTGTGTGTGTGTGTAGCCTCATGCGTAACGTAGTGTGTGTGTGTGTGTAGCCTCATGCTTAACGTAGTGTGTGTGTGTAGCCTCATGCTTAACGTAGTGTGTGTGTGTGTGTGTAGCCTCATGCTTAAGGTAGTGTGTGTGTGTGTGTGTGTGTAGCCTCATGCTTAAGGTAGTGTGTGTGTGTGTGTAGCCTCATGCTTAAGGTAGTGTGTGTACCAGGTGTTAATCGTGGTCTGCACTGTGGTTGTCCTGTCTCCTCTCGCATCATACTGATTAGCCAACCTACCACACACACACCCTGCAAGCCTTAGACCGTGTCTGCTTACACCCCCACACCAGTTACTTGTTCTCTCAGCTGATGGAGCACCCGAATGTGTGTGTGTGTGTGTGTGTGTGTGTGTCTGTGTGTGTGTGTGTGTGTGTGTGTGTGTGTCGAGTGTGTGTGTGTGGATACTAAAAGATACACAGATGAGGAAAGTTGATATGAAGTTGTTTTTAAATGGTTATGCTGTAATACTCTACATGAGAGGGAGACAGAGAGAGAGAGACAGAGAGGGATGAGAGAGAGAGACAGAGACAGAGAGAAAGAGACACAGAGAGAGACAGAGACAGAGAGGTAGAGAGAGAGAGAGAGAGAGAGAGAGAGAGAGAGAGAGACACAGAGAGAGACACAGAGAGAGACAGAGAGAGAGAGGTAGAGAGAGAGAGAGAGAGAGACACAGCGAGAGAGAGAGAGAGAGAGAGACACAGAGAGAGAGAGGTAGAGAGAGAGAGAGAGAGAGAGAGATAGACAGAAAGAGAGAGAGAGACAGAGAGAGAGAGACAGAGAGACAGAGAGAGAGAGAGACCGACAGAGACAGAGAGAGAGAGAGAGAGAGAGAGAGAGAGAGAGAGAGAGAGAGAGAGACAGAGAGAGAGACCGACAGAGACAGAGAGAGAGAGAGACAGAGAGAGAGAGAGAGAGAGAGAGAGACAGAGAGAGAGAGAGAGAGAGAGAGAGACAGAGAGAGACAGAGAGAGAGAGAGAGAGAGAGAGAGAGACAGAGAGAGAGAGTGTGTAAATAGTGTTGCAGTTCATTCCAATTTCAAACAAGTGTAAAAATGTAGACGACGGTATGGAAGGGGAAGGTGTAAACCTCTGACCCTTGACCTCTATGTAAACTTCTTGATGAAGCGTAGTTTGAGGTACGCGATTGCCAGGAAGATCGTGGTCACAATCGCCAGGGCAACGGGATTCTGCCACAGCCCCCAGGTGGTGTAGTTGTCTTCCCCCTCTGTGCACCTGGACACAGGAGAGAAAGATTCCTATTCCGAAACGAACAATATGAACAGAATCAAAACTTGAACCTGAGCCAAAGTCAAAGTCAAAGTCAAAGTCACCATTATTAGTCAGTTGTACAACCGAATGCCTTCAACCGAAATGTGTCTTCCGTGATTTAACCCAACCCTCTGAATCAGAGAGTGCGGGGGCTGCCTTTAATCGACATCCACGTCTCGCGCCTGGGAACAGTGGGTTAACTGCCTTGTTCAGGGGCAGAACGACAGATTTTTACCTTGTCAGCTCGGGGATTTGAACTTGCAGCCCTCCGGTTACAAGTCCAACGCTCTAACCACTAGGCTACCTGCCGCCCCTGCCCAGTATTGTGTGGATAATATCGCCGAGTCTCACTCTAAGACAGATCTCCCTTGTAAAATAGGTCTCCTGTCATCAATGGACAAACAAAAGTATAGTGAGACATTATCACTTAACCAGGGGGCCGTTGAGGGGAATGTCTTCCATAGAGCTGGAGGCCTAAAAAAAAAAACCTCATTCATCTGGAGAGCTGTTAGTCCGTACCGAGGGAATGCTGAGCAATAATACTGGGCAGGTTCACCAACGGGCCTGAGAAGATCTGATCGGGGAGGAGACGAGAGATCAACATCATTCTTCATGTTTCATAAAGCACACACAGATCAGTTTCAGCACACACAGATCAGGTTCAGCACACACAGAACAGTTTCAGCACACACAGATCAGTTTCAGCACACACAGATCAGGTTCAGCACACACAGAACAGTTTCAGCACACACAGAACAGTTTCAGCACACACAGATCAGTTTCAGCACACACAGAACAGTTTCAGCACACACAGATCAGTTTCAGCACACACAGATCAGTTTCAGCACACACAGATCAGTTTCAGCACACACAGAACAGTTTCAGCACACACAGAACAGACGAGAACATTTTCAATATCAACCGTTTAAGAGCCGAGTCTAGAAACACAACCACTGACTTCCAGGCCATCGTTAACATATTCAAATCAACTCAAATAAAACATTTTATTTGTCACATACACATGGTTAGCAGATGTTAATGCGAGAGTAGCGAAATGCTTGTGCTTCTAGTTCCGACCGTGCAGTAATATCTAACAAGTAATCTAACAATTTCACAACAACTACCTTATACACACAAGAGTAAAGGAATGAATACGAGTATGTACATATAAATATATGGATGAGCGATGGCTGACCGGCATAGGCAAGATGCAGTAGATGGTATAGAGTACAGTATATACATATGAGATGAGTAATGTAAGATATGTAAACATTATATAAAGCATTGCTTAAAGTGGCTAGTGATACATTTATTACATCCAATTATTAATTATTAAAGTGGCTAGAGATTTAAGTCAGTATGTTGGCAGCAGCCACTCAATGTTAGTGATGGCTGTTTAACAGTCTGATGGCCTTGAGGTAGAAGCTGTTTTTCAGTCTCTCGGTCCCAGCTTTGATGCACCTGTACTGACCTCGCCTTCTGGATGATAGCGGGGTGAACAGGCAGTGGCTCGGGTGTTTGTTGTCCTTGATGATCTTTTTGGCCTTCCTGTGACATCGGGTGGTGTAGGTGTCCTGGAGGGCAGGTAGTTTACCCCCGGTGATGCGATGTGCAGTCCTCACTACCCTCCGGAGAGCCTTACGGTTGTGGGCGGAGCGGTGATACAGCCCGACAGGATGCTCTCGATTGTGCATCTGTAGAAGTTTGTCAGGGTTTTGGGTGACAAGCCAAATTTCTTCAGCCTCCTGAGGTTGAAGAGGCGCTGTTGCACCTTCTTCACCACGCTGTCTGTGTGGGTGGAGCATTTCAGTTTGTCTGTGATGTGTACGCAGAGGAACTTAAAACTTTCCACCTTCTCCACTGCTGTCCCTTCGATGTGGATAGGGGGGGTGCTCCCTCTGCTGTTTCCTGAAGTTCACGATCTTTAGAGAATGACATAGGCCTCTAGTGGACAAAAGGCTATATTATTATTATTATTATTATATTATATTAGCATGGGCAGTGCCATCCACCATTTTCATGTAGTCAACTGGGTAGGTCTCCAAACTTCATTGGCTGATCCCTCCTGGTGACACTCGCGTCCACTGGGTCATCAGGAGGGATCAGCCAATCGTGAATATGAAAACTGTGTACCTCAAAACGGAGATTGCCTCGAAGGCCTGTGCTCTCAGACCCCCATATAAAAGGATGCTTTATCATTCTCTGTGCCCTGAACCTATCGAAACATGCTAACATGCTAACTGACCCTGAACCTATAGTCAACCTAAAGAAACATGCTAACTGACCCTGAACCTATAGTCAACCTATAGAAACGTGCTAACATGCTAACTGACCCTGAACATATAGTCAACCTATAGAAACATGCTAACTGACCCTGAACCTATAGTCAACCTATAGAAACATGCTAACATGCTAACTGACCCTGAACCTATAGTCAACCTAAAGAAACATGCTAACTGACCCTGAACCTATAGTCAACCTATAGAAACGTGCTAACATGCTAACTGACCCTGAACATATAGTCAACCTATAGAAACATGCTAACATGCTAACTGACCCTGAACCTATAGTCAACCTATAGAAACATGCTAACTGACCCTGAACCTATAGTCAACCTATAGAAACATGCTAACATGCTAACTGACCCTGAACCTATAGTCAACCTAAAGAAACATGCTAACTGACCCTGAACCTATAGTCAACCTATAGAAACGTGCTAACATGCTAACTGACCCTGAACATATAGTCAACCTATAGAAACATGCTAACTGACCCTGAACCTATAGTCAACCTAAAGAAACATGCTAACTGACCCTGAACCTATAGTCAACTATAGAAACGTGCTAACATGCTAACTGACCCTGAACATATAGTCAACCTATAGAAACATGCTAACTGACCCTGAACCTATAGTCAACCTATAGAAACATGCTAACATGCTAACTGACCCTGAACCTATAGTCAACCTAAAGAAACATGCTAACTGACCCTGAACCTATAGTCAACCTATAGAAACGTGCTAACATGCTAACTGATCCTGAACATATAGTCAACCTATAGAAACATGCTAACATGCTAACTGACCCTGAACCTATAGTCAACCTATAGAAACATGCTAACTGACCCTGAACCTATAGTCAACCTATAGAAACATGCTAACATGCTAACTGACCCTGAACCTATAGTCAACCTAAAGAAACATGCTAACTGACCCTGAACCTATAGTCAACCTAAAGAAACATGCTAACTGACCCTGAACCTATAGTCAACTATAGAAACGTGCTAACATGCTAACTGACCCTGAACATATAGTCAACCTATAGAAACATGCTAACTGACCCTGAACCTATAGTCAACCTATAGAAACATGCTAACATGCTAACTGACCCTGAACCTATAGTCAACCTAAAGAAACATGCTAACTGACCCTGAACCTATAGTCAACCTATAGAAACGTGCTAACATGCTAACTGATCCTGAACATATAGTCAACCTATAGAAACATGCTAACATGCTAACTGACCCTGAACCTATAGTCAACCTATAGAAACATGCTAACTGACCCTGAACCTATAGTCAACCTATAGAAACATGCTAACATGCTAACTGACCCTGAACCTATAGTCAACCTAAAGAAACATGCTAACTGACCCTGAACCTATAGTCAACCTATAGAAACGTGCTAACATGCTAACTGACCCTGAACATATAGTCAACCTATAGAAACATGCTAACTGACCCTGAACCTATAGTCAACCTATAGAAACATGCTAACATGCTAACTGACCCTGAACCTATAGTCAACCTAAAGAAACATGCTAACTGACCCTGAACCTATAGTCAACCTATAGAAACGTGCTAACATGCTAACTGACCCTGAACATATAGTCAACCTATAGAAACATGCTAACATGCTAACTGACCCTGAACCTATAGTCAACCTATAGAAACATGCTAACTGACCCTGAACCTATAGTCAACCTATAGAAACATGCTAACATGCTAACTGACCCTGAACCTATAGTCAACCTAAAGAAACATGCTAACTGACCCTGAACCTATAGTCAACCTATAGAAACGTGCTAACATGCTAACTGACCCTGAACATATAGTCAACCTATAGAAACATGCTAACTGACCCTGAACCTATAGTCAACCTAAAGAAACATGCTAACTGACCCTGAACCTATAGTCAACTATAGAAACGTGCTAACATGCTAACTGACCCTGAACATATAGTCAACCTATAGAAACATGCTAACTGACCCTGAACCTATAGTCAACCTATAGAAACATGCTAACATGCTAACTGACGCTGAACCTATAGTCAACCTAAAGAAACATGCTAACTGACCCTGAACCTATAGTCAACCTATAGAAACGTGCTAACATGCTAACTGATCCTGAACATATAGTCAACCTATAGAAACATGCTAACATGCTAACTGACCCTGAACCTATAGTCAACCTATAGAAACATGCTAACTGACCCTGAACCTATAGTCAACCTATAGAAACATGCTAACATGCTAACTGACCCTGAACCTATAGTCAACCTAAAGAAACATGCTAACTGACCCTGAACCTATAGTCAACCTATAGAAACGTGCTAACATGCTAACTGACCCTGAACATATAGTCAACCTATAGAAACATGCTAACTGACCCTGAACCTATAGTCAACCTATAGAAACGTGCTAACATGCTAACTGACCCTGAACATATAGTCAACCTATAGAAACATGCTAACTGACCCTGAACCTATAGTCAACCTAAAGAAACATGCTAACTGACCCTGAACCTATAGTCAACTATAGAAACGTGCTAACATGCTAACTGACCCTGAACATATAGTCAACCTATAGAAACATGCTAACTGACCCTGAACCTATAGTCAACCTATAGAAACATGCTAACATGCTAACTGACCCTGAACCTATAGTCAACCTAAAGAAACATGCTAACTGACCCTGAACCTATAGTCAACCTATAGAAACGTGCTAACATGCTAACTGATCCTGAACATATAGTCAACCTATAGAAACATGCTAACATGCTAACTGACCCTGAACCTATAGTCAACCTATAGAAACATGCTAACTGACCCTGAACCTATAGTCAACCTATAGAAACATGCTAACATGCTAACTGACCCTGAACCTATAGTCAACCTAAAGAAACATGCTAACTGACCCTGAACCTATAGTCAACCTATAGAAACGTGCTAACATGCTAACTGACCCTGAACATATAGTCAACCTATAGAAACATGCTAACTGACCCTGAACCTATAGTCAACCTATAGAAACATGCTAACATGCTAACTGACCCTGAACCTATAGTCAACCTAAAGAAACATGCTAACTGACCCTGAACCTATAGTCAACCTATAGAAACGTGCTAACATGCTAACTGACCCTGAACATATAGTCAACCTATAGAAACATGCTAACATGCTAACTGACCCTGAACCTATAGTCAACCTATAGAAACATGCTAACTGACCCTGAACCTATAGTCAACCTATAGAAACATGCTAACATGCTAACTGACCCTGAACATATAGTCAACCTATAGAAACATGCTAACTGACCCTGAAGCTATAGTCAACATGCTAACATGCTAACTGACCCTGAACCTATAGTCAACCTATCGAAACATGCTAACTGACCCTGAACCTATAGTCAACCTATAGAAACATGCTAACATGCTAACTGACCCTGAACCTATAGTCAACCTATAGAAACATGCTAACATGCTAACTGACCCTGAACCTATAGTCAACCTATAGAAACATGCTAACTAACCCTGAACCTATAGTCAACCTATAGAAACATGCTAACTGACCCTGAACCTATAGTCAACCTATAGAAACATGCTAACTGACCCTGAACCTATAGTCAACCTATAGAAACATGCTAACTGACCCTTAACCTATAGTAACATGCTAACTGACCCTGAACCTATAGTCAACCTATAGAAACATGCTAACTAACCCTGAACCTATAGTCAACCTATAGAAACATGCTAACATGCTAACTGACCCTGAACCTATAGTCAACCTATAGAAACATGCTAACTGACCCTGAACCTATAGTCAACCTATAGAAACATGCTAACTGACCCTGAACCTATAGTCAACCTATCGAAACATGCTAACATGCTAACTGATCCTGAACCTATAGTCAACCTATCGAAACATGCTAACTGACCCTGAACCTATAGTCAACATGCTAACATGCTAACTGACCCTGAACCTATAGTCAACCTATAGAAACATGCTAACTAACCCTGAACCTATAGTCAACCTATAGAAACATGCTAACTGACCCTGAACCTATAGTCAACCTATAGAAACATGCTAACATGCTAACTGACGCTGAACCTATAGTCAACCTAAAGAAACATGCTAACTGACCCTGAACCTATAGTCAACCTATAGAAACGTGCTAACATGCTAACTGATCCTGAACATATAGTCAACCTATAGAAACATGCTAACATGCTAACTGACCCTGAACCTATAGTCAACCTATAGAAACATGCTAACTGACCCTGAACCTATAGTCAACCTATAGAAACATGCTAACATGCTAACTGACCCTGAACCTATAGTCAACCTAAAGAAACATGCTAACTGACCCTGAACCTATAGTCAACCTATAGAAACGTGCTAACATGCTAACTGACCCTGAACATATAGTCAACCTATAGAAACATGCTAACTGACCCTGAACCTATAGTCAACCTATAGAAACGTGCTAACATGCTAACTGACCCTGAACATATAGTCAACCTATAGAAACATGCTAACTGACCCTGAACCTATAGTCAACCTAAAGAAACATGCTAACTGACCCTGAACCTATAGTCAACTATAGAAACGTGCTAACATGCTAACTGACCCTGAACATATAGTCAACCTATAGAAACATGCTAACTGACCCTGAACCTATAGTCAACCTATAGAAACATGCTAACATGCTAACTGACCCTGAACCTATAGTCAACCTAAAGAAACATGCTAACTGACCCTGAACCTATAGTCAACCTATAGAAACGTGCTAACATGCTAACTGATCCTGAACATATAGTCAACCTATAGAAACATGCTAACATGCTAACTGACCCTGAACCTATAGTCAACCTATAGAAACGTGCTAACATGCTAACTGACCCTGAACATATAGTCAACCTATAGAAACATGCTAACTGACCCTGAACCTATAGTCAACCTATAGAAACATGCTAACATGCTAACTGACCCTGAACCTATAGTCAACCTAAAGAAACATGCTAACTGACCCTGAACCTATAGTCAACCTATAGAAACGTGCTAACATGCTAACTGACCCTGAACATATAGTCAACCTATAGAAACATGCTAACTGACCCTGAACCTATAGTCAACCTATAGAAACATGCTAACATGCTAACTGACCCTGAACCTATAGTCAACCTAAAGAAACATGCTAACTGACCCTGAACCTATAGTCAACCTATAGAAACGTGCTAACATGCTAACTGACCCTGAACATATAGTCAACCTATAGAAACATGCTAACATGCTAACTGACCCTGAACCTATAGTCAACCTATAGAAACATGCTAACTGACCCTGAACCTATAGTCAACCTATCGAAACATGCTAACATGCTAACTGATCCTGAACCTATAGTCAACCTATCGAAACATGCTAACTGACCCTGAACCTATAGTCAACATGCTAACATGCTAACTGACCCTGAACCTATAGTCAACCTATCGAAACATGCTAACATGCTAACTGACCCTGAACCTATAGTCAACCTATAGAAACATGCTAACATGCTAACTGACCCTGAACCTATAGTCAACCTATAGAAACATGCTAACATGCTAACTGACCCTGAACCTATAGTCAACCTATAGAAACATGCTAACTGACCCTTAACCTATAGAGCCTATAGAAACATGCTAACTGACCCTGAACCTATAGTCAACCTATAGAAACATGCTAACTAACCCTGAACCTATAGTCAACCTATAGAAACATGCTAACATGCTAACTGACCCTGAACCTATAGTCAACCTATAGAAACATGCTAACTGACCCTGAACCTATAGTCAACCTATAGAAACATGCTAACTGACCCTGAACCTATAGTCAACCTATAGAAACATGCTAACATGCTAACTGACCCTGAACCTATAGTCAACCTAAAGAAACATGCTAACTGACCCTGAACCTATAGTCAACCTATAGAAACATGCTAACATGCTAACTGACCCTGAACCTATAGTCAACCTATAGAAACATGCTAACTGACCCTGAACCTATAGTCAACCTATCGAAACATGCTAACATGCTAACTGATCCTGAACCTATAGTCAACCTATCGAAACATGCTAACTGACCCTGAACCTATAGTCAACATGCTAACATGCTAACTGACCCTGAACCTATAGTCAACCTATCGAAACATGCTAACTGACCCTGAACCTATAGTCAACCTATAGAAACATGCTAACATGCTAACTGACCCTGAACCTATAGTCAACCTATAGAAACATGCTAACATGCTAACTGACCCTGAACCTATAGTCAACCTATAGAAACATGCTAACTGACCCTTAACCTATAGTAACATGCTAACTGACCCTGAACCTATAGTCAACCTATAGAAACATGCTAACTAACCCTGAACCTATAGTCAACCTATAGAAACATGCTAACATGCTAACTGACCCTGAACCTATAGTCAACCTATAGAAACATGCTAACTGACCCTGAACCTATAGTCAACCTATAGAAACATGCTAACTGACCCTGAACCTATAGTCAACCTATCGAAACATGCTAACATGCTAACTGATCCTGAACCTATAGTCAACCTATCGAAACATGCTAACTGACCCTGAACCTATAGTCAACATGCTAACATGCTAACTGACCCTGAACCTATAGTCAACCTATAGAAACATGCTAACTAACCCTGAACCTATAGTCAACCTATAGAAACATGCTAACTGACCCTGAACCTATAGTCAACCTATAGAAACATGTTAACTGACCCTGAACCTATAGTCAACCTATAGAAACATGCTAACATGCTAACTGACCCTGAACATATAGTCAACCTATAGAAACATGCTAACTGACCCTGAACCTATAGTCAACCTATAGAAACATGCTAACATGCTAACTGACCCTGAACCTAGTCAACATAGCGAAACATGCTAACTGACCCTGAACCTATAGTCAACCTATAGAAACATGCTAACTAACATATATGCTACATAAACTTAACTGCCAAAATAAAGGAAACATCAACATAGTGTCTTAACAAGGCGTTGGGCCACCACCAGCTGCCAGAACAGCTTCAATGAGCCTCGGCATAGATTCTGTGTCTGGAACTCTATTGGAGGGATGCGACATCATTCTTCTACCAGAAACTCCATCATTGGGTGTTTTGTTGATGGTGGTGGAAAACGCAGTCTCAAGCACCGCTCCAGAATCTCCCATAAGTGTTCAATTGGGTTGAGATCTGGTGGATGACTGATACACACACACTTTAAACCCCCTACGGTTCTTGGAGACCACTCTTTCAAAAGTCACCGATATCTCTTCTTCCCTGTTCCTGGAGAGAGACCCTCCTGGAGGTTTTAACTCCAGCCCTGTTCCTGGAGAGAGACCCTCCTGGAGGTTTACACTCCAACCCTGTTCCTGGAGAGAGACCCTCCTGGAGGTTTTAACTCCAGCCCTGTTCCTGGAGAGATACCCTCCTGGAGGTTTTAACTCCAGCCCTGTTCCTGGAGAGAGACCCTCCTGGAGGTTTTAACTCCAGCCCTGTTCCTGGAGAGAGACCCTCCTGGAGGTTTTAACTCCAGCCCTGTTCCTGGAGAGACACCCTCCTGTAGGTTAACTCCAACCCTGTTCCTGGAGAGATACCCTCCTGTAGGTTAACTCCAACCCTGTTCCTGGAGAACAACCCTCCTGTAGGTTTACACGCCAACCCTGTTCCTGGAGAGATACCCTCCTGTAGGTTTACACTCCAACCCTGTTCCTGGAGAGACACCCTCCTGTAGGTTTACACTCCAACCCTGTTCCTGGAGAGATACCCTCCTGTAGGTTTACACTCCAACCCTGTTCCTGGAGAGAGACCCTCCTGTAGGTTTACACTCCAACCCTGTTCCTGGAGAGATACCCTCCTGTAGGTTAACTCCAACCCTGTTCCTGGAGAGATACTCTCCTGTAGGTTTACACTCCAACCCTGTTCCTGGAGAGAGACCCTCCTGTAGTTTTACACTCCAACCCTGTTCCTGGAGAGAGCTACCCTCCTGTAGGTTTGGGCAGTATAGCTAGAGAGACTAGTAGTACATTTAAGCAAAAGAGACTTCATGTAAACAGTATAGACATGTTTCTCAGATTAAGAGCCTTCATATTAACACTACGGACAGGTTTCTCAGATTAAGAGCCTTCATATTAACACCACTGACAGGTTTCTCAGATTAAGAGCCTTCATATTAACACCACTGACAGGTGTCTCAGATTAAGAGCCTTCATATTAACACCACGGGCAGGTTTCTCAGATTAAGAGCCTTCATATTAACACCACTGACAGGTGTCTCAGATTAAGAGCCTTCATATTAACACCACGGACAGGTTTCTCAGATTAAGAGCCTTCATATTAACACCACGGACAGGTTTCTCAGATTAAGAGCCTTCATATTAACACCACGGACAGGTTTCTCAGATTAAGAGCCTTCATATTAACACCACGGGCAGGTTTCTCAGATTAAGAGCCTTCATATTAACACCACGGGCAGGTTTCTCAGATTAAGAGCCTTCATATTAACACCACGGACAGGTTTCTCAGATTAAGAGCCTTCATATTAACACCATGGGCAGGTTTCTCAGATTAAGAGCCTTCATATTAACACCATGGACAGGTTTCTCAGATTAAGAGCCTTCATATTAACACCACGGGCAGGTTTCTCAGATTAAGAGCCTTCATATTAACACCACGGGCAGGTTTCTCAGATTAAGAGCCTTCATATTAACACCACGGGCAGGTTTCTCAGATTAAGAGCCTTCATATTAACACAACGGACAGGTTTCTCAGATTAAGAGCCTTCATATTAACACCACGGGCAGGTTTCTCAGATTAAGAGCCTTCATATTAACACCACTGACAGGTTTCTCAGATTAAGAGCCTTCATATTAACACCACGGACAGGTTTCTCAGACACAGATTAACCCTAGTCCCGAACTAAAAATAACTCTCAATAGAAATATACTGTTATGAATCCATACAGAAACCAGGCTCACGTAGACTGTCTTCTTCCACGTTATCCTGGAAAGTCTGGCCACGAGTTTATTCATTAAAAAACAGACAAATGTGGAGAAAAAAGAAACTTTCATACAAATTTATTGAAATGTACAGCCTGTCTAACTTTGAACATGTGCAACGTCATTTCACAATCAAAAAGGTTTGGCATATATTATCTACACGGATCTCCTGTGTGTGTGTGTGTGTGTAAAAACACCCATACTACTAACTCTGGACGTCCTTCTCGTCGATCGCCGTAGAAACTGGACACCAAACATCAACCATGTCGTTACCACGGTTACAAACACCAGGGGCGGTTGTTGTAACTAACTCTCGGCCGATCAGATTGCAGAGAGCCTTGACGTAGGACGATCCTCTCCCTTTATACGAGTGACCCGAGGAACGTGTCCGAAATCTCTGCACTTCTACCCCCTTACAAAATGTGTACTTGTTCACTCCCTCTCACGGATTAGATGGATTCATATATGGAAACGTTCCAGCTCCTCTCATTGGAAACTTCTTCCAACCCATGGTTAGACCACTCCAATACTTCCACAATCCTGGAGGGAGATGAACAAGTACACATTTGTAGAAGTGAAGGACACGTCCCCCCCCCCGTCTGCACGGGGTATAGGGCGTCGTCAGGGAAGCAGCTCCACGGGGTGTAGGGCGTCGTTAGGGAAGCAGCTACACGGGGTGTAGGGCGTCGTCAGGGAAACTGTTTTACACTGAACGACAGTTGGGGAGTTTAAGGTTCAACTCAGGCTTCGATATTTATCTACAAACATGAATTGTTTTCAGTTGTTCTACTAATCGATTCATAATCAATTTAATTGATTCATCATAGAGCTGTTGGTTTCAGGATCAGTAATATTGTTTCGCTCTCTGCATCCATACAAATATAAAAAATATCAAATTAGATGACTATTTGTCTTTACTATCAAATACTCAGTCAGTTGTTCTAAGTCTGCATTCACATGGATCCTATTCAGGACACATAGGGCTCTGGTCTAAAGTAGTGCACTATATATGGAATAGGGAGACCCATAGGGCTCTGGTCTAAAGTAGTGCACTATATAGGGAATAGGGAGACCCATAGGGCTCTGGTCTACAGTAGTGCACTATATAGGGAATAGGGAGACCCATAGGGCTCTGGTCTAAAGTAGTGCACTATATAGGGAATAGGGAGACCCATAGGGCTCTGGTCTAAAGTAGTGCACTATATAGGGAATAAGGAGACCGATAGGGCCCTGGTCTAAAGTAGTGCACTATATAGGGAATAGGGTGCCATTTGGGATGCATCCACTGAGATTACACAGACATGTTATTTTGCAGCCAGTCCCTCCCACCAAAGACACCCAACGAACAGCGTTGAAGAAAGGTGCTGAGAAGGATTCTAGAAGGTTTCCAGAATGTTACTGTAACATTGATTGTCAACAAGGTAACTCTAGAAACCGCCAGGGGCACGTTCAGCAGGACACAACGTTTTGTTACGTTCACACAAAAATATAAACGCAACATGCAACATTAAAAGATTTTGCTGAGTTACAGTTCACATAAGGAAATCAGTCAATTTAAATAAGTTCATTAGGCCCTAATCTATGGATTTCCCATGACTGGGCAGAGGCGCAGCCATGGATGGGCATAAGCCCAACCATTTTGGGAGCCAGGCCGAGCCAATCAGAATGAGTTTTTCCCCACCAAAGGGCTTCATTACAGACAGAAATACTCTGCAGTTTCATCAGCTGTCCGGGTGGCTGGTCTGCGATGATCCCGCAGGCGAAGCAACTGGTTGTGACACCTGTTGGACGTACCGACAAATTCTCCAAAACGACATTGGAGGTGGCTTATGGTAGAGAAATTAACATTACATTTTTTTCTGGCAACAGATTTGCACACTCCTTCAAAACTTGAGGGAACTGCACATTTTTAGAGTGGCCTTTTATTGTCCCCAGCACAAGGTGCACCTGTGTAATAATCATACTGTTTAAACAGCTTCTTGATATGCCACACCTGTGAAGTGGATGGATTATCTTGGCAAAGGAGAAATGCTCACTAACAGGGACGTAAACAAATTTGTGCACAAAATTTGAGAGAAATCAGCTTTTTGTGCGTATGGAACATTTCTGGGATCTTTTATTTCAGCTCATGAAACACGGGACCAACACTTTACATGTTGCGTTTATATTTTTGTTCAGTATAGAACAAACATGCCTCTCTGACATGGTAAAATACTGAATCACAGCGTCTCTATTCATGGCATTTCTAACTGGAACGTTCCAAAAACATTTTTCCTTCTGAACATGGCCCTGGTTAAAAACAAAATGGCAGTTATTGGCCAACGCCACGGCAACAACACAACCACAACAAACTCTGATTGGCCAGTCAAAGACACAACCAACTCTTGATTGGCCAGTTAAGCCAGACAGAGGTACTGTAGTAAAAAAACAAACAGGAAATGAAACAATGCAATACTGTGAGATCATCGTACAGATATAGACACAGACAGACAGATATATGACCATAGAATATACACAGAAGGAGAGAATACTGGAGTTATACTTTAAAATACTGCACTGTTGTTGTAGTAGTAGTAACACTATGTAGTTGTGCGTTCATATCCATGGCTACTGTAGTAGTAGACAGTTTCATTCCAGATATAGTAAGAGATAATGCAGAGCAGTTCACTGACTACATCTCCCAGAGGTCTTTGAGGCTTTTTCAAAATAAAAGTCCCTGTAATATCTGCACCAGTAGTTGTGGCGTTTCAGTAGTATTGAGTGAACCTGGCGTCATGTAAGGTACAATAGTACTGTGTGATGGTGGACAAGGTCCCCCGTTTAAAAATGTTGCTTTGGAAATCTGGTTTATAGATCCACACGGTTACGTTGACTCCATATTGGTCGGTGCGCGATCAGAACTCTTATTGTGAAAACACTTCTTCTAGAGCCATCCCTGGGCTCCAAGTAACAGCTTCATGACACACAGGATACCCCGCCAGGTTACCAACTAACCAAGTCAATATCTCAGAAAAGGTATAGCCATATATTTTACTCCATTCGGTAGTTACAGCTCCATAATCCATACAGGACAAGGGACCATATTCCATATCCAGTCTATTCTCCATGTAGGTACGAGGTGAGTCACTGCATGTAATCCCATCCCAGGTAGCCATAGACAGGTAGGTCCATCCAGGGTAAGTCCATCCCGGGTAGCCATAGTCAGGTAGGTCCATACAGGTAGCCATAGTCAGGTAGGTCCATCCCAGGTAACCATAGACAGGTAGGTCCATCCCAGGTAGCCATAGTCAGGTAGGTCCATCCCAGGTAGCCATAGTCAGGTAGGTCAATCCAGGGTAGGTCCATCCCGGGTAGCCATAGTCAGGTAGGTCCATACAGGTAGCCAGTGTCAGGTAGGTCCATCCCAGGTAGCCATAGTCAGGTAGGTCCATCCCAGGTAGCCATAGTCAGGTAGGTCCATCCCAGGTAGCCATAGTCAGGTAGGTCCATCCCAGGTAGCCATAGTCAGGCAGGTCAATCCAGGGTAGGTCCATCCCGGGTAGCCATAGTCAGGTAGGTCCATACAGGTAGCCATAGTCAGGTAGGTCCATCCCAGGTAGCCATAGACAGGTAGGTCCATCCCGGGTAGCCATAGTCAGGTAGGTCCATACAGGTAGCCATAGTCCAAGTAAATCTTAGCCTGCAGGTATGACTCCGTCCTCTGTCAAAGGTTAGATTTGTCCCAGGGCCAGGCTAAACCAGACTTAACCCGGTACAGTCATGGTTCTGGCACCAGTATGGCCCCAGTTAGGCCCTAGTGTGGCCCCAGTGTGGCCCCAGTTAGCCCCTGTGGTCTCAGGACTTGTTGTCCCCGGTAGGGGTTGGTTGTTCTAGTGACAGTTCTTCGTCCGACAGCCCCATTTCCACGGCGATCACCAGGGACGCACTACTGGTCATGGGCTGGAACTCACCTAGGGAGAGAGGGGGGAGGGATGAGAGAGAGAGAGAGAGAGAGCGCAAAAGAGACAGAAAGAGAAAGAGAGAAGAGAGAGGGAGAGAGAGAGAAAGAGGGAGAGAGAGAGAAAGAGGGAGAGAGAGAGAAAGAGGGAGAGAGAGAGAAAGAAACAGAGAAGAGAGAGGGAGAGAGATGAGAATGCAATTCCTCAAAGCTGCCACCAGGTGGCACTATGAGAGCTGTGTGTGTGTAATATCATACCAACTTGCCACCCACCCATCTAGGGCTGTGGCGGTGATGACATTATGTCAGCCGGTTATTGACATGCAACAGACTGCAGACCTCACGGTAATTGACCGTCAATTAACGTAAACATGTTTAGCATCTCCAGGTCTCCACACACACAAGCAGCTGATTCACACCTTTGGAACATCTACATTTAAAAGTCTAATAAATCAATATAATATACACCATCACAATAAATCCAATATTTATTTTAGTCAGGACTGAAGACACATTATGACATGAAGAACATGTATTTCAGAAGAACAGAATATGAGTTGTCCTACTGTGTGTTATCTGGCTATGCTCCATGCTATAGGCTGTAGAATATGAGTTGTCCTACTGTATGTTATCTGGCTATGCTCCATGCTATAGACTGTAGAATATGAGTTGTCCTACTGTATGTTATCTGGCTATGCTCCATGCTATAGACTGTAGAATAGGAGTTGTCCTACTGTATGTTATCTGGCTATGCTCCATGCTATAGACTGTAGAATATGAGTTGTCCTACTGTATGTTATCTGGCTATGCTCCATGCTATAGACTGTAGAATATGAGTTGTCCTACTGTATGTTATCTGGCTATGCTCCATGCTATAGACTGTAGAATATGAGTTGTCCTACTGTATGTTATCTGGCTATGCTCCATGCTATAGACTGTAGAATATGAGTTGTCCTACTGTATGTTATCTGGCTATGCTCCACGCTATAGACTGTAGAATATGAGTTGTCCTACTGTATGTTATCTGGCTATGCTCCACGCTATAGACTGTAGAATATGAGTTGTCCTACTGTATGTTATCTGGCTATGCTCCATGCTATAGACTGTAGAATATGAGTTGTCCTACTGTATGTTATCTGGCTATGCTACATGCTATAGACTGTAGAATATGAGTTGTCCTACTGTATGTTATCTGGCTATGTTCCATGCTATAGGCTGTAGAATATGAGTTGTCCTACTGTATGTTATCTGGCTATGCTATAGACTGTAGAATATGAGTTGTCCTACTGTATGTTATCTGGCTATGCTATAGACTGTAGAATATGAGTTGTCCTACTGTATGTTATCTGGCTATGCTATAAACTGTAGAATATGAGTTGTCCTACTGTATGTTATCTGGCTATGTTCCACGCTATAGACTGTAGAATATGAGTTGTCCTACTGTATGTTATCTGGCTATGCTATAGACTGTAGAATATGAGTTGTCCTACTGTATGTTATCTGGCTATGCTCCATGCTATAGGCTGTAGAATATGAGTTGTCCTACTGTATGTTATCTGGCTATGCTATAGACTGTAGAATATGAGTTGTCCTACTGTATGTTATCTGGCTATGCTATAAACTGTAGAATATGAGTTGTCCTACTGTATGTTATCTGGCTATGTTCCATGCTATAGACTGTAGAATATGAGTTGTCCTACTGTATGTTATCTGACTATGCTCCATGCTATAGGCTGTAGAATATGAGTTGTCCTACTGTATGTTATCTGGCTATACTCCATGCTATAGACTGTAGAATATGAGTTGTCCTACTGTATGTTATCTGGCTATGCTCCATGCTATAGACTGTAGAATATGAGTTGTCCTACTGTATGTTATCTGGCTATGCTCCATGCTATAGGCTGTAGAATATGAGTTGTCCTACTGTATGTTATCTGGCTATACTCCATGCTATAGGCTGTAGAATATGAGTTGTCCTACTGTATGTTATCTGGCTATGCTATAGACTGTAGAATATGAGTTGTCCTACTGTATGTTATCTGGCTATGCTATAGACTGTAGAATATGAGTTGTCCTACTGTATGTTATCTGGCTATGCTATAAACTGTAGAATATGAGTTGTCCTACTGTATGTTATCTGGCTATGTTCCACGCTATAGACTGTAGAATATGAGTTGTCCTACTGTATGTTATCTGGCTATGCTCCATGCTATAGGCTGTAGAATATGAGTTGTCCTACTGTATGTTATCTGGCTATGCTATAGACTGTAGAATATGAGTTGTCCTACTGTATGTTATCTGGCTATGCTCCATGCTATAGGCTGTAGAATATGAGTTGTCCTACTGTATGTTATCTGGCTATGCTATAGACTGTAGAATATGAGTTGTCCTACTGTATGTTATCTGGCTATGCTATAAACTGTAGAATATGAGTTGTCCTACTGTATGTTATCTGGCTATGTTCCATGCTATAGACTGTAGAATATGAGTTGTCCTACTGTATGTTATCTGACTATGCTCCATGCTATAGGCTGTAGAATATGAGTTGTCCTACTGTATGTTATCTGGCTATACTCCATGCTATAGACTGTAGAATATGAGTTGTCCTACTGTATGTTATCTGGCTATGCTCCATGCTATAGACTGTAGAATATGAGTTGTCCTACTGTATGTTATCTGGCTATGCTCCATGCTATAGACTGTAGAATATGAGTTGTCCTACTGTATGTTATCTGGCTATACTCCATGCTATAGGCTGTAGAATATGAGTTGTCCTACTGTATGTTATCTGGCTATGCTATAGACTGTAGAATATGAGTTGTCCTACTGTATGTTATCTGGCTATGCTATAGACTGTAGAATATGAGTTGTCCTACTGTATGTTATCTGGCTATGCTCCACGCTATAGACTGTAGAATATGAGTTGTCCTACTGTATGTTATCTGGCTATGCTCCACGCTATAGACTGTAGAATATGAGTTGTCCTACTGTATGTTATCTGGCTATGCTCCATGCTATAGGCTGTAGAATATGAGTTGTCCTACTGTATGTTATCTGGCTATGCTATAGACTGTAGAATATGAGTTGTCCTACTGTATGTTATCTGGCTATGCTATAAACTGTAGAATATGAGTTGTCCTACTGTATGTTATCTGGCTATGTTCCATGCTATAGACTGTAGAATATGAGTTGTCCTACTGTATGTTATCTGGCTATGCTCCATGCTATAGGCTGTAGAATATGAGTTGTCCTACTGTATGTTATCTGGCTATACTCCATGCTATAGACTGTAGAATATGAGTTGTCCTACTGTATGTTATCTGGCTATGCTCCATGCTATAGACTGTAGAATATGAGTTGTCCTACTGTATGTTATCTGGCTATGCTCCATGCTATAGACTGTAGAATATGAGTTGTCCTACTGTATGTTATCTGGCTATACTCCATGCTATAGGCTGTAGAATATGAGTTGTCCTACTGTATGTTATCTGGCTATGCTGAAGACTGTAGAATATGAGTTGTCCTACTGTATGTTATCTGGCTATGCTATAGACTGTAGAATATGAGTTGTCCTACTGTATGTTATCTGGCTATGCTATAAACTGTAGAATATGAGTTGTCCTACTGTATGTTATCTGGCTATGCTCCACGCTATAGACTGTAGAATATGAGTTGTCCTACTGTATGTTATCTGGCTATGCTCCACGCTATAGACTGTAGAATATGAGTTGTCCTACTGTATGTTATCTGGCTATGCTACATGCTATAGACTGTAGAATATGAGTTGTCCTACTGTATGTTATCTGGCTATGTTCCATGCTATAGGCTGTAGAATATGAGTTGTCCTACTGTATGTTATCTGGCTATGCTATAGACTGTAGAATATGAGTTGTCCTACTGTATGTTATCTGGCTATGCTATAGACTGTAGAATATGAGTTGTCCTACTGTATGTTATCTGGCTATGCTCCATGCTATAGACTGTAGAATATGAGTTGTCCTACTGTATGTTATCTGGCTATGCTCCACGCTATAGACTGTAGAATATGAGTTGTCCTACTGTATGTTATCTGGCTATGCTCCACGCTATAGACTGTAGAATATGAGTTGTCCTACTGTATGTTATCTGGCTATGCTCCACGCTATAGACTGTAGAATATGAGTTGTCCTACTGTATGTTATCTGGCTATGCTACATGCTATAGACTGTAGAATATGAGTTGTCCTACTGTATGTTATCTGGCTATGTTCCATGCTATAGGCTGTAGAATATGAGTTGTCCTACTGTATGTTATCTGGCTATGCTATAGACTGTAGAATATGAGTTGTCCTACTGTATGTTATCTGGCTATGCTATAGACTGTAGAATATGAGTTGTCCTACTGTATGTTATCTGGCTATGCTATAAACTGTAGAATATGAGTTGTCCTACTGTATGTTATCTGGCTATGTTCCACGCTATAGACTGTAGAATATGAGTTGTCCTACTGTATGTTATCTGGCTATGCTATAGACTGTAGAATATGAGTTGTCCTACTGTATGTTATCTGGCTATGCTCCATGCTATAGGCTGTAGAATATGAGTTGTCCTACTGTATGTTATCTGGCTATGCTATAGACTGTAGAATATGAGTTGTCCTACTGTATGTTATCTGGCTATGCTATAAACTGTAGAATATGAGTTGTCCTACTGTATGTTATCTGGCTATGTTCCATGCTATAGACTGTAGAATATGAGTTGTCCTACTGTATGTTATCTGACTATGCTCCATGCTATAGGCTGTAGAATATGAGTTGTCCTACTGTATGTTATCTGGCTATACTCCATGCTATAGACTGTAGAATATGAGTTGTCCTACTGTATGTTATCTGGCTATGCTCCATGCTATAGACTGTAGAATATGAGTTGTCCTACTGTATGTTATCTGGCTATGCTCCATGCTATAGGCTGTAGAATATGAGTTGTCCTACTGTATGTTATCTGGCTATACTCCATGCTATAGGCTGTAGAATATGAGTTGTCCTACTGTATGTTATCTGGCTATGCTATAGACTGTAGAATATGAGTTGTCCTACTGTATGTTATCTGGCTATGCTATAGACTGTAGAATATGAGTTGTCCTACTGTATGTTATCTGGCTATGCTATAAACTGTAGAATATGAGTTGTCCTACTGTATGTTATCTGGCTATGTTCCACGCTATAGACTGTAGAATATGAGTTGTCCTACTGTATGTTATCTGGCTATGCTCCATGCTATAGGCTGTAGAATATGAGTTGTCCTACTGTATGTTATCTGGCTATGCTATAGACTGTAGAATATGAGTTGTCCTACTGTATGTTATCTGGCTATGCTATAAACTGTAGAATATGAGTTGTCCTACTGTATGTTATCTGGCTATGTTCCATGCTATAGACTGTAGAATATGAGTTGTCCTACTGTATGTTATCTGACTATGCTCCATGCTATAGGCTGTAGAATATGAGTTGTCCTACTGTATGTTATCTGGCTATACTCCATGCTATAGACTGTAGAATATGAGTTGTCCTACTGTATGTTATCTGGCTATGCTCCATGCTATAGACTGTAGAATATGAGTTGTCCTACTGTATGTTATCTGGCTATGCTCCATGCTATAGGCTGTAGAATATGAGTTGTCCTACTGTATGTTATCTGGCTATACTCCATGCTATAGGCTGTAGAATATGAGTTGTCCTACTGTATGTTATCTGGCTATGCTATAGACTGTAGAATATGAGTTGTCCTACTGTATGTTATCTGGCTATGCTATAGACTGTAGAATATGAGTTGTCCTACTGTATGTTATCTGGCTATGCTATAAACTGTAGAATATGAGTTGTCCTACTGTATGTTATCTGGCTATGCTCCACGCTATAGACTGTAGAATATGAGTTGTCCTACTGTATGTTATCTGGCTATGCTCCACGCTATAGACTGTAGAATATGAGTTGTCCTACTGTATGTTATCTGGCTATGCTACATGCTATAGACTGTAGAATATGAGTTGTCCTACTGTATGTTATCTGGCTATGTTCCATGCTATAGGCTGTAGAATATGAGTTGTCCTACTGTATGTTATCTGGCTATACTCCATGCTATAGGCTGTAGAATATGAGTTGTCCTACTGTATGTTATCTGGCTATGCTATAGACTGTAGAATATGAGTTGTCCTACTGTATGTTATCTGGCTATGCTATAAACTGTAGAATATGAGTTGTCCTACTGTATGTTATCTGGCTATGTTCCACGCTATAGACTGTAGAATATGAGTTGTCCTACTGTATGTTATCTGGCTATGCTATAGACTGTAGAATATGAGTTGTCCTACTGTATGTTATCTGGCTATGCTCCATGCTATAGGCTGTAGAATATGAGTTGTCCTACTGTATGTTATCTGGCTATGCTATAGACTGTAGAATATGAGTTGTCCTACTGTATGTTATCTGGCTATGCTATAAACTGTAGAATATGAGTTGTCCTACTGTATGTTATCTGGCTATGTTCCATGCTATAGACTGTAGAATATGAGTTGTCCTACTGTATGTTATCTGACTATGCTCCATGCTATAGGCTGTAGAATATGAGTTGTCCTACTGTATGTTATCTGGCTATACTCCATGCTATAGACTGTAGAATATGAGTTGTCCTACTGTATGTTATCTGGCTATGCTCCATGCTATAGACTGTAGAATATGAGTTGTCCTACTGTATGTTATCTGGCTATGCTCCATGCTATAGGCTGTAGAATATGAGTTGTCCTACTGTATGTTATCTGGCTATACTCCATGCTATAGGCTGTAGAATATGAGTTGTCCTACTGTATGTTATCTGGCTATGCTATAGACTGTAGAATATGAGTTGTCCTACTGTATGTTATCTGGCTATGCTATAGACTGTAGAATATGAGTTGTCCTACTGTATGTTATCTGGCTATGCTATAAACTGTAGAATATGAGTTGTCCTACTGTATGTTATCTGGCTATGTTCCACGCTATAGACTGTAGAATATGAGTTGTCCTACTGTATGTTATCTGGCTATGCTCCATGCTATAGGCTGTAGAATATGAGTTGTCCTACTGTATGTTATCTGGCTATGCTATAGACTGTAGAATATGAGTTGTCCTACTGTATGTTATCTGGCTATGCTATAAACTGTAGAATATGAGTTGTCCTACTGTATGTTATCTGGCTATGTTCCATGCTATAGACTGTAGAATATGAGTTGTCCTACTGTATGTTATCTGACTATGCTCCATGCTATAGGCTGTAGAATATGAGTTGTCCTACTGTATGTTATCTGGCTATACTCCATGCTATAGACTGTAGAATATGAGTTGTCCTACTGTATGTTATCTGGCTATGCTCCATGCTATAGACTGTAGAATATGAGTTGTCCTACTGTATGTTATCTGGCTATGCTCCATGCTATAGGCTGTAGAATATGAGTTGTCCTACTGTATGTTATCTGGCTATACTCCATGCTATAGGCTGTAGAATATGAGTTGTCCTACTGTATGTTATCTGGCTATGCTATAGACTGTAGAATATGAGTTGTCCTACTGTATGTTATCTGGCTATGCTATAGACTGTAGAATATGAGTTGTCCTACTGTATGTTATCTGGCTATGCTATAAACTGTAGAATATGAGTTGTCCTACTGTATGTTATCTGGCTATGCTCCACGCTATAGACTGTAGAATATGAGTTGTCCTACTGTATGTTATCTGGCTATGCTCCACGCTATAGACTGTAGAATATGAGTTGTCCTACTGTATGTTATCTGGCTATGCTACATGCTATAGACTGTAGAATATGAGTTGTCCTACTGTATGTTATCTGGCTATGTTCCATGCTATAGGCTGTAGAATATGAGTTGTCCTACTGTATGTTATCTGGCTATGCTATAGACTGTAGAATATGAGTTGTCCTACTGTATGTTATCTGGCTATGCTATAGACTGTAGAATATGAGTTGTCCTACTGTATGTTATCTGGCTATGCTATAAACTGTAGAATATGAGTTGTCCTACTGTATGTTATCTGGCTATGTTCCACGCTATAGACTGTAGAATATGAGTTGTCCTACTGTATGTTATCTGGCTATGCTCCATGCTATAGGCTGTAGAATATGAGTTGTCCTACTGTATGTTATCTGGCTATACTCCATGCTATAGGCTGTAGAATATGAGTTGTCCTACTGTATGTTATCTGGCTATGCTATAGACTGTAGAATATGAGTTGTCCTACTGTATGTTATCTGACTATGCTCCATGCTATAGGCTGTAGAATATGAGTTGTCCTACTGTATGTTATCTGGCTATACTCCATGCTATAGACTGTAGAATATGAGTTGTCCTACTGTATGTTATCTGGCTATGCTCCATGCTATAGACTGTAGAATATGAGTTGTCCTACTGTATGTTATCTGGCTATGCTCCATGCTATAGGCTGTAGAATATGAGTTGTCCTACTGTATGTTATCTGGCTATACTCCATGCTATAGGCTGTAGAATATGAGTTGTCCTACTGTATGTTATCTGGCTATGCTATAGACTGTAGAATATGAGTTGTCCTACTGTATGTTATCTGGCTATGCTATAGACTGTAGAATATGAGTTGTCCTACTGTATGTTATCTGGCTATGCTATAAACTGTAGAATATGAGTTGTCCTACTGTATGTTATCTGGCTATGTTCCACGCTATAGACTGTAGAATATGAGTTGTCCTACTGTATGTTATCTGGCTATGCTCCATGCTATAGGCTGTAGAATATGAGTTGTCCTACTGTATGTTATCTGGCTATGCTATAGACTGTAGAATATGAGTTGTCCTACTGTATGTTATCTGGCTATGCTATAAACTGTAGAATATGAGTTGTCCTACTGTATGTTATCTGGCTATGTTCCATGCTATAGACTGTAGAATATGAGTTGTCCTACTGTATGTTATCTGACTATGCTCCATGCTATAGGCTGTAGAATATGAGTTGTCCTACTGTATGTTATCTGGCTATACTCCATGCTATAGACTGTAGAATATGAGTTGTCCTACTGTATGTTATCTGGCTATGCTCCATGCTATAGACTGTAGAATATGAGTTGTCCTACTGTATGTTATCTGGCTATGCTCCATGCTATAGGCTGTAGAATATGAGTTGTCCTACTGTATGTTATCTGGCTATACTCCATGCTATAGGCTGTAGAATATGAGTTGTCCTACTGTATGTTATCTGGCTATGCTATAGACTGTAGAATATGAGTTGTCCTACTGTATGTTATCTGGCTATGCTATAGACTGTAGAATATGAGTTGTCCTACTGTATGTTATCTGGCTATGCTATAAACTGTAGAATATGAGTTGTCCTACTGTATGTTATCTGGCTATGCTCCACGCTATAGACTGTAGAATATGAGTTGTCCTACTGTATGTTATCTGGCTATGCTCCACGCTATAGACTGTAGAATATGAGTTGTCCTACTGTATGTTATCTGGCTATGCTACATGCTATAGACTGTAGAATATGAGTTGTCCTACTGTATGTTATCTGGCTATGTTCCATGCTATAGGCTGTAGAATATGAGTTGTCCTACTGTATGTTATCTGGCTATGCTATAGACTGTAGAATATGAGTTGTCCTACTGTATGTTATCTGGCTATGCTATAGACTGTAGAATATGAGTTGTCCTACTGTATGTTATCTGGCTATGCTATAAACTGTAGAATATGAGTTGTCCTACTGTATGTTATCTGGCTATGTTCCACGCTATAGACTGTAGAATATGAGTTGTCCTACTGTATGTTATCTGGCTATGCTATAGACTGTAGAATATGAGTTGTCCTACTGTATGTTATCTGGCTATGCTCCATGCTATAGGCTGTAGAATATGAGTTGTCCTACTGTATGTTATCTGGCTATGCTATAGACTGTAGAATATGAGTTGTCCTACTGTATGTTATCTGGCTATGCTATAAACTGTAGAATATGAGTTGTCCTACTGTATGTTATCTGGCTATGTTCCATGCTATAGACTGTAGAATATGAGTTGTCCTACTGTATGTTATCTGACTATGCTCCATGCTATAGGCTGTAGAATATGAGTTGTCCTACTGTATGTTATCTGGCTATACTCCATGCTATAGACTGTAGAATATGAGTTGTCCTACTGTATGTTATCTGGCTATGCTCCATGCTATAGACTGTAGAATATGAGTTGTCCTACTGTATGTTATCTGGCTATGCTCCATGCTATAGGCTGTAGAATATGAGTTGTCCTACTGTATGTTATCTGGCTATACTCCATGCTATAGGCTGTAGAATATGAGTTGTCCTACTGTATGTTATCTGGCTATGCTATAGACTGTAGAATATGAGTTGTCCTACTGTATGTTATCTGGCTATGCTATAGACTGTAGAATATGAGTTGTCCTACTGTATGTTATCTGGCTATGCTATAAACTGTAGAATATGAGTTGTCCTACTGTATGTTATCTGGCTATGTTCCACGCTATAGACTGTAGAATATGAGTTGTCCTACTGTATGTTATCTGGCTATGCTCCATGCTATAGGCTGTAGAATATGAGTTGTCCTACTGTATGTTATCTGGCTATGCTATAGACTGTAGAATATGAGTTGTCCTACTGTATGTTATCTGGCTATGCTATAAACTGTAGAATATGAGTTGTCCTACTGTATGTTATCTGGCTATGTTCCATGCTATAGACTGTAGAATATGAGTTGTCCTACTGTATGTTATCTGACTATGCTCCATGCTATAGGCTGTAGAATATGAGTTGTCCTACTGTATGTTATCTGGCTATACTCCATGCTATAGACTGTAGAATATGAGTTGTCCTACTGTATGTTATCTGGCTATGCTCCATGCTATAGACTGTAGAATATGAGTTGTCCTACTGTATGTTATCTGGCTATGCTCCATGCTATAGGCTGTAGAATATGAGTTGTCCTACTGTATGTTATCTGGCTATACTCCATGCTATAGGCTGTAGAATATGAGTTGTCCTACTGTATGTTATCTGGCTATGCTATAGACTGTAGAATATGAGTTGTCCTACTGTATGTTATCTGGCTATGCTATAGACTGTAGAATATGAGTTGTCCTACTGTATGTTATCTGGCTATGCTATAAACTGTAGAATATGAGTTGTCCTACTGTATGTTATCTGGCTATGCTCCACGCTATAGACTGTAGAATATGAGTTGTCCTACTGTATGTTATCTGGCTATGCTCCATGCTATAGACTGTAGAATATGAGTTGTCCTACTGTATGTTATCTGGCTATGCTACATGCTATAGACTGTAGAATATGAGTTGTCCTACTGTATGTTATCTGGCTATGTTCCATGCTATAGGCTGTAGAATATGAGTTGTCCTACTGTATGTTATCTGGCTATGCTATAGACTGTAGAATATGAGTTGTCCTACTGTATGTTATCTGGCTATGCTATAGACTGTAGAATATGAGTTGTCCTACTGTATGTTATCTGGCTATGCTATAAACTGTAGAATATGAGTTGTCCTACTGTATGTTATCTGGCTATGTTCCATGCTATAGACTGTAGAATATGAGTTGTCCTACTGTATGTTATCTGGCTATGCTATAGACTGTAGAATATGAGTTGTCCTACTGTATGTTATCTGGCTATGCTCCATGCTATAGGCTGTAGAATATGAGTTGTCCTACTGTATGTTATCTGGCTATGCTATAGACTGTAGAATATGAGTTGTCCTACTGTATGTTATCTGGCTATGCTATAAACTGTAGAATATGAGTTGTCCTACTGTATGTTATCTGGCTATGTTCCATGCTATAGACTGTAGAATATGAGTTGTCCTACTGTATGTTATCTGACTATGCTCCATGCTATAGGCTGTAGAATATGAGTTGTCCTACTGTATGTTATCTGGCTATACTCCATGCTATAGACTGTAGAATATGAGTTGTCCTACTGTATGTTATCTGGCTATGCTCCATGCTATAGACTGTAGAATATGAGTTGTCCTACTGTATGTTATCTGGCTATGCTCCATGCTATAGGCTGTAGAATATGAGTTGTCCTACTGTATGTTATCTGGCTATACTCCATGCTATAGGCTGTAGAATATGAGTTGTCCTACTGTATGTTATCTGGCTATGCTATAGACTGTAGAATATGAGTTGTCCTACTGTATGTTATCTGGCTATGCTATAGACTGTAGAATATGAGTTGTCCTACTGTATGTTATCTGGCTATGCTATAAACTGTAGAATATGAGTTGTCCTACTGTATGTTATCTGGCTATGTTCCACGCTATAGACTGTAGAATATGAGTTGTCCTACTGTATGTTATCTGGCTATGCTATAGACTGTAGAATATATGAGTTGTCCTACTGTATGTTATCTGGCTATGCTCCATGCTATAGGCTGTAGAATATGAGTTGTCCTACTGTATGTTATCTGGCTATGCTATAGACTGTAGAATATGAGTTGTCCTACTGTATGTTATCTGGCTATGCTATAAACTGTAGAATATGAGTTGTCCTACTGTATGTTATCTGGCTATGTTCCATGCTATAGACTGTAGAATATGAGTTGTCCTACTGTATGTTATCTGACTATGCTCCATGCTATAGGCTGTAGAATATCAGTTGTCCTACTGTATGTTATCTGGCTATACTCCATGCTATAGACTGTAGAATATGAGTTGTCCTACTGTATGTTATCTGGCTATGCTCCATGCTATAGACTGTAGAATATGAGTTGTCCTACTGTATGTTATCTGGCTATGCTCCATGCTATAGGCTGTAGAATATGAGTTGTCCTACTGTATGTTATCTGGGTATGCTCCATGCTATAGACTGTAGAATATGAGTTGTCCTACTGTATGTTATCTGGCTATGCTCCATGCTATAGACTGTAGAATATGAGTTGTCCTACTGTATGTTATCTGGCTATGCTCCATGCTATAGACTGTAGAATATGAGTTGTCCTACTGTATGTTATCTGGCTATGCTCCATGCTATAGACTGTAGAATATGAGTTGTCCTACTGTATGTTATCTGGCTATGCTCCATGCTATAGACTGTAGAATATGAGTTGTCCTACTGTATGTTATCTGGCTATGCTCCATGCTATAGACTGTAGAATATGAGTTGTCCTACTGTATGTTATCTGGCTATGCTCCATGCTATAGACTGTAGAATATGAGTTGTCCTACTGTATGTTATCTGGCTATGTTCCATGCTATAGGCTGTAGAATATGAGTTGTCCTACTGTATGTTATCTGGCTATGTTCCATGCTATAGACTGTAGAATATGAGTTGTCCTACTGTATGTTATCTGGCTATGCTCCATGCTATAGACTGTAGAATGAGTTGTCCTACTGTATGTTATCTGGCTATGTTCCATGCTATAGGCTGTAGAATATCAGTTGTCCTACTGTATGTTATCTGGCTATGTTCCATGCTATAGACTGTAGAATATGAGTTGTCCTACTGTATGTTATCTGGCTATGCTCCATGCTATAGACTGTAGAATAGGAGTTGTCCTACTGTATGTTATCTGGCTATGCTCCATGCTATAGACTGTAGAATATGAGTTGTCCTACTGTATGTTATCTGGCTATGCTCCATGCTATAGACTGTAGAATATGAGTTGTCCTACTGTATGTTATCTGGCTATGCTCCATGCTATAGGCTGTAGAATATGAGTTGTCCTACTGTATGTTATCTGGCTATGTTCCATGCTATAGACTGTAGAATATGAGTTGTCCTACTGTATGTTATCTGGCTATGTTCCATGCTATAGACTGTAGAATATGAGTTGTCCTACTGTATGTTATCTGGCTATGCTCCATGCTATAGACTGTAGAATATGAGTTGTCCTACTGTATGTTATCTGGCTATGCTCCATGCTATAGACTGTAGAATATGAGTTGTCCTACTGTATGTTATCTGGCTATGCTCCATGCTATAGACTGTAGAATATGAGTTGTCCTACTGTATGTTATCTGGCTATGCTCCACGCTATAGACTGTAGAATATGAGTTGTCCTACTGTATGTTATCTGGCTATGCTCCACGCTATAGACTGTAGAATATGAGTTGTCCTACTGTATGTTATCTGGCTATGCTCCATGCTATAGACTGTAGAATATGAGTTGTCCTACTGTATGTTATCTGGCTATGCTACATGCTATAGACTGTAGAATATGAGTTGTCCTACTGTATGTTATCTGGCTATGTTCCATGCTATAGGCTGTAGAATATGAGTTGTCCTACTGTATGTTATCTGGCTATGCTATAGACTGTAGAATATGAGTTGTCCTACTGTATGTTATCTGGCTATGCTATAGACTGTAGAATATGAGTTGTCCTACTGTATGTTATCTGGCTATGCTATAAACTGTAGAATATGAGTTGTCCTACTGTATGTTATCTGGCTATGTTCCATGCTATAGACTGTAGAATATGAGTTGTCCTACTGTATGTTATCTGGCTATGCTATAGACTGTAGAATATGAGTTGTCCTACTGTATGTTATCTGGCTATGCTCCATGCTATAGGCTGTAGAATATGAGTTGTCCTACTGTATGTTATCTGGCTATGCTATGCTATAGACTGTAGAATATGAGTTGTCCTACTGTATGTTATCTGACTATGCTCCATGCTATAGGCTGTAGAATATGAGTTGTCCTACTGTATGTTATCTGGCTATACTCCATGCTATAGACTGTAGAATATGAGTTGTCCTACTGTATGTTATCTGGCTATGCTCCATGCTATAGACTGTAGAATATGAGTTGTCCTACTGTATGTTATCTGGCTATGCTCCATGCTATAGGCTGTAGAATATGAGTTGTCCTACTGTATGTTATCTGGGTATGCTCCATGCTATAGACTGTAGAATATGAGTTGTCCTACTGTATGTTATCTGGCTATGCTCCATGCTATAGACTGTAGAATATGAGTTGTCCTACTGTATGTTATCTGGCTATGCTCCATGCTATAGACTGTAGAATATGAGTTGTCCTACTGTATGTTATCTGGCTATGCTCCATGCTATAGACTGTAGAATATGAGTTGTCCTACTGTATGTTATCTGGCTATGCTCCATGCTATAGACTGTAGAATATGAGTTGTCCTACTGTATGTTATCTGGCTATGCTCCATGCTATAGACTGTAGAATATGAGTTGTCCTACTGTATGTTATCTGGCTATGCTCCATGCTATAGACTGTAGAATATGAGTTGTCCTACTGTATGTTATCTGGCTATGCTCCATGCTATAGACTGTAGAATATGAGTTGTCCTACTGTATGTTATCTGGCTATGTTCCATGCTATAGGCTGTAGAATATCAGTTGTCCTACTGTATGTTATCTGGCTATGTTCCATGCTATAGACTGTAGAATATGAGTTGTCCTACTGTATGTTATCTGGCTATGCTCCATGCTATAGACTGTAGAATGAGTTGTCCTACTGTATGTTATCTGGCTATGTTCCATGCTATAGGCTGTAGAATATCAGTTGTCCTACTGTATGTTATCTGGCTATGTTCCATGCTATAGACTGTAGAATATGAGTTGTCCTACTGTATGTTATCTGGCTATGCTCCATGCTATAGACTGTAGAATATGAGTTGTCCTACTGTATGTTATCTGGCTATGTTCCATGCTATAGACTGTAGAATATGAGTTGTCCTACTGTATGTTATCTGGCTATGCTATAGACTGTAGAATATGAGTTGTCCTACTGTATGTTATCTGGCTATGCTCCATGCTATAGGCTGTAGAATATGAGTTGTCCTACTGTATGTTATCTGGCTATACTCCATGCTATAGACTGTATAATATGAGTTGTCCTACTGTATGTTATCTGGCTATGCTCCATACTATAGACTGTAGAATATGAGTTGTCCTACTGTATGTTATCTGGCTATGCTCCATGCTATAGACTGTAGAATATGAGTTGTCCTACTGTATGTTATCTGGCTTTGTTCCATGCTATAGGCTGTAGAATATGAGTTGTCCTACTGTATGTTATATGGCTATGCTCCATGCTATAGGCTGTAGAATATGAGTTGTCCTACTGTATGTTATCTGGCTATGCTCCATGCTATAGACTGTAGAATATGAGTTGTCCTACTGTATGTTATCTGGCTATGCTCCATGCTATAGGCTGTAGAATATGAGTTGTCCTACTGTATGTTATCTGGCTATGCTACATGCTATAGACTGTAGAATATGAGTTGTCCTACTGTATGTTATCTGGCTATGCTCCATGCTATAGGCTGTAGAATATGAGTTGTCCTACTGTATGTTATCTGGCTATACTCCATGCTATAGACTGTAGAATATGAGTTGTCCTACTGTATGTTATCTGGCTATGCTCCATGCTATAGACTGTAGAATATGAGTTGTCCTACTGCATGTTATCTGGCTATGCTCCATGCTATAGACTGTAGAATATGAGTTGTCCTACTGTATGTTATCTGGCTATGTTCCATGCTATAGGCTGTAGAATATGAGTTGTCCTACTGTATGTTATCTGGCTATGCTCCATGCTATAGGCTGTAGAATATATGAGTTGTCCTACTGTATGTTATCTGGCTATACTCCATGCTATAGACTGTAGAATATGAGTTGTCCTACTGTATGTTATCTGGCTATGCTCCATGCTATAGACTGTAGAATATGAGTTGTCCTACTGTATGTTATCTGGCTATGCTCCATGCTATAGGCTGTAGAATATGAGTTGTCCTACTGTATGTTATCTGGGTATGCTCCATGCTATAGACTGTAGAATATGAGTTGTCCTACTGTATGTTATCTGGCTATGCTCCATGCTATAGACTGTAGAATATGAGTTGTCCTACTGTATGTTATCTGGCTATGCTCCATGCTATAGACTGTAGAATATGAGTTGTCCTACTGTATGTTATCTGGCTATGCTCCATGCTATAGACTGTAGAATATGAGTTGTCCTACTGTATGTTATCTGGCTATGCTCCATGCTATAGACTGTAGAATATGAGTTGTCCTACTGTATGTTATCTGGCTATGCTCCATGCTATAGACTGTAGAATATGAGTTGTCCTACTGTATGTTATCTGGCTATGCTCCATGCTATAGACTGTAGAATATGAGTTGTCCTACTGTATGTTATCTGGCTATGTTCCATGCTATAGGCTGTAGAATATGAGTTGTCCTACTGTATGTTATCTGGCTATGTTCCATGCTATAGACTGTAGAATATGAGTTGTCCTACTGTATGTTATCTGGCTATGCTCCATGCTATAGACTGTAGAATGAGTTGTCCTACTGTATGTTATCTGGCTATGTTCCATGCTATAGGCTGTAGAATATCAGTTGTCCTACTGTATGTTATCTGGCTATGTTCCATGCTATAGACTGTAGAATATGAGTTGTCCTACTGTATGTTATCTGGCTATGCTCCATGCTATAGACTGTAGAATATGAGTTGTCCTACTGTATGTTATCTGGCTATGCTCCATGCTATAGACTGTAGAATATGAGTTGTCCTACTGTATGTTATCTGGCTATGCTCCATGCTATAGACTGTAGAATATGAGTTGTCCTACTGTATGTTATCTGGCTATGCTCCATGCTATAGGCTGTAGAATATGAGTTGTCCTACTGTATGTTATCTGGCTATGTTCCATGCTATAGACTGTAGAATATGAGTTGTCCTACTGTATGTTATCTGGCTATGCTCCATGCTATAGACTGTAGAATATGAGTTGTCCTACTGTATGTTATCTGGCTATGCTCCATGCTATAGACTGTAGAATATGAGTTGTCCTACTGTATGTTATCTGGCTATGCTCCATGCTATAGACTGTAGAATATGAGTTGTCCTACTGTATGTTATCTGGCTATGCTCCACGCTATAGACTGTAGAATATGAGTTGTCCTACTGTATGTTATCTGGCTATGCTCCACGCTATAGACTGTAGAATATGAGTTGTCCTACTGTATGTTATCTGGCTATGCTCCATGCTATAGACTGTAGAATATGAGTTGTCCTACTGTATGTTATCTGGCTATGCTACATGCTATAGACTGTAGAATATGAGTTGTCCTACTGTATGTTATCTGGCTATGTTCCATGCTATAGGCTGTAGAATATGAGTTGTCCTACTGTATGTTATCTGGCTATGCTATAGACTGTAGAATATGAGTTGTCCTACTGTATGTTATCTGGCTATGCTATAGACTGTAGAATATGAGTTGTCCTACTGTATGTTATCTGGCTATGCTATAAACTGTAGAATATGAGTTGTCCTACTGTATGTTATCTGGCTATGCTATAGACTGTAGAATATGAGTTGTCCTACTGTATGTTATCTGGCTATGCTCCATGCTATAGGCTGTAGAATATGAGTTGTCCTACTGTATGTTATCTGGCTATGCTATAGACTGTAGAATATGAGTTGTCCTACTGTATGTTATCTGACTATGCTCCATGCTATAGGCTGTAGAATATGAGTTGTCCTACTGTATGTTATCTGGCTATACTCCATGCTATAGACTGTAGAATATGAGTTGTCCTACTGTATGTTATCTGGCTATGCTCCATGCTATAGACTGTAGAATATGAGTTGTCCTACTGTATGTTATCTGGCTATGCTCCATGCTATAGGCTGTAGAATATGAGTTGTCCTACTGTATGTTATCTGGGTATGCTCCATGCTATAGACTGTAGAATATGAGTTGTCCTACTGTATGTTATCTGGCTATGCTCCATGCTATAGACTGTAGAATATGAGTTGTCCTACTGTATGTTATCTGGCTATGCTCCATGCTATAGACTGTAGAATATGAGTTGTCCTACTGTATGTTATCTGGCTATGCTCCATGCTATAGACTGTAGAATATGAGTTGTCCTACTGTATGTTATCTGGCTATGCTCCATGCTATAGACTGTAGAATATGAGTTGTCCTACTGTATGTTATCTGGCTATGCTCCATGCTATAGACTGTAGAATATGAGTTGTCCTACTGTATGTTATCTGGCTATGCTCCATGCTATAGACTGTAGAATATGAGTTGTCCTACTGTATGTTATCTGGCTATGTTCCATGCTATAGACTGTAGAATATGAGTTGTCCTACTGTATGTTATCTGGCTATGTTCCATGCTATAGGCTGTAGAATATCAGTTGTCCTACTGTATGTTATCTGGCTATGTTCCATGCTATAGACTGTAGAATATGAGTTGTCCTACTGTATGTTATCTGGCTATGCTCCATGCTATAGACTGTAGAATGAGTTGTCCTACTGTATGTTATCTGGCTATGTTCCATGCTATAGGCTGTAGAATATCAGTTGTCCTACTGTATGTTATCTGGCTATGTTCCATGCTATAGACTGTAGAATATGAGTTGTCCTACTGTATGTTATCTGGCTATGCTCCATGAGTTGTCCTACTGTATGTTATCTGGCTATGTTCCATGCTATAGACTGTAGAATATGAGTTGTCCTACTGTATGTTATCTGGCTATGCTATAGACTGTAGAATATGAGTTGTCCTACTGTATGTTATCTGGCTATGCTCCATGCTATAGGCTGTAGAATATGAGTTGTCCTACTGTATGTTATCTGGCTATACTCCATGCTATAGACTGTATAATATGAGTTGTCCTACTGTATGTTATCTGGCTATGCTCCATACTATAGACTGTAGAATATGAGTTGTCCTACTGTATGTTATCTGGCTATGCTCCATGCTATAGACTGTAGAATATGAGTTGTCCTACTGTATGTTATCTGGCTTTGTTCCATGCTATAGGCTGTAGAATATGAGTTGTCCTACTGTATGTTATATGGCTATGCTCCATGCTATAGGCTGTAGAATATGAGTTGTCCTACTGTATGTTATCTGGCTATGCTCCATGCTATAGACTGTAGAATATGAGTTGTCCTACTGTATGTTATCTGGCTATGCTCCATGCTATAGGCTGTAGAATATGAGTTGTCCTACTGTATGTTATCTGGCTATGCTACATGCTATAGACTGTAGAATATGAGTTGTCCTACTGTATGTTATCTGGCTATGCTCCATGCTATAGGCTGTAGAATATGAGTTGTCCTACTGTATGTTATCTGGCTATACTCCATGCTATAGACTGTAGAATATGAGTTGTCCTACTGTATGTTATCTGGCTATGCTCCATGCTATAGACTGTAGAATATGAGTTGTCCTACTGCATGTTATCTGGCTATGCTCCATGCTATAGACTGTAGAATATGAGTTGTCCTACTGTATGTTATCTGGCTATGTTCCATGCTATAGGCTGTAGAATATGAGTTGTCCTACTGTATGTTATCTGGCTATGCTCCATGCTATAGGCTGTAGAATATATGAGTTGTCCTACCGTATGTTATCTGGCTATGCTCCATGCTATAGGCTGTAGAATATGAGTTGTCCTACCGTATGTTATCTGGCTATGCTCCATGCTATAGGCTGTAGAATATGAGTTGTCCTACTGTATGTTATCTGGCTTTGTTCCATGCTATAGGCTGTAGAATATGAGTTGTCCTACTGTATGTTATCTGGCTATGCTCCATGCTATAGGCTGTAGAATATGAGTTGTCCTACTGTATGTTATCTGGCTATGCTCCATGCTATAGACTGTAGAATATGAGTTGTCCTACTGTATGTTATCTGGCTATGCTCCATGCTATAGGCTGTAGAATATGAGTTGTCCTACTGTATGTTATCTGGCTATGCTACATGCTATAGGCTGTAGAATATGAGTTGTCCTACTGTATGTTATCTGGCTATACTCCATGCTATAGACTGTAGAATATGAGTTGTCCTACTGTATGTTATCTGGCTATGCTCCATGCTATAGGCTGTAGAATATGAGTTGTCCTACTGTATGTTATCTGGCTATACTCCATGCTATAGACTGTAGAATATGAGTTGTCCTACTGTATGTTATCTGGCTATGCTCCATGCTATAGACTGTAGAATATGAGTTGTCCTACTGCATGTTATCTGGCTATGCTCCATGCTATAGACTGTAGAATATGAGTTGTCCTACTGTATGTTATCTGGCTATGTTCCATGCTATAGGCTGTAGAATATGAGTTGTCCTACTGTATGTTATCTGGCTATGCTCCATGCTATAGGCTGTAGAATATGAGTTGTCCTACTGTATGTTATCTGGCTATGCTCCATGCTATAGGCTGTAGAATATGAGTTGTCCTACCGTATGTTATCTGGCTATGCTCCATGCTATAGGCTGTAGAATATGAGTTGTCCTACTGTATGTTATCTGGCTATGATATAGACTGTAGAATATGAGTTGTCCTACTGTATGTTATCTGGCTATACTCCATGCTATAGACTGTAGAATATGAGTTGTCCTACTGTATGTTATCTGGCTATGCTCCATGCTATAGACTGTAGAATAGGAGTTGTCCTACTGTATGTTATCTGGCTATGCTCCATGCTATAGACTGTAGAATATGAGTTGTCCTACTGTATGTTATCTGGCTATGCTACATGCTATAGACTGTAGAATATGAGTTGTCCTACTGTATGTTATCTGGCTATGTTCCATGCTATAGGCTGTAGAATATGAGTTGTCCTACTGTATGTTATCTGGCTATGCTATAGACTGTAGAATATGAGTTGTCCTACTGTATGTTATCTGGCTATGCTATAGACTGTAGAATATGAGTTGTCCTACTGTATGTTATCTGGCTATGCTATAAACTGTAGAATATGAGTTGTCCTACTGTATGTTATCTGGCTATGTTCCATGCTATAGACTGTAGAATATGAGTTGTCCTACTGTATGTTATCTGGCTATGCTATAGACTGTAGAATATGAGTTGTCCTACTGTATGTTATCTGGCTATGCTCCATGCTATAGGCTGTAGAATATGAGTTGTCCTACTGTATGTTATCTGGCTATGCTATAGACTGTAGAATATGAGTTGTCCTACTGTATGTTATCTGGCTATGCTATAAACTGTAGAATATGAGTTGTCCTACTGTATGTTATCTGGCTATGTTCCATGCTATAGACTGTAGAATATGAGTTGTCCTACTGTATGTTATCTGACTATGCTCCATGCTATAGGCTGTAGAATATGAGTTGTCCTACTGTATGTTATCTGGCTATACTCCATGCTATAGACTGTAGAATATGAGTTGTCCTACTGTATGTTATCTGGCTATGCTCCATGCTATAGACTGTAGAATATGAGTTGTCCTACTGTATGTTATCTGGCTATGCTCCATGCTATAGGCTGTAGAATATGAGTTGTCCTACTGTATGTTATCTGGGTATGCTCCATGCTATAGACTGTAGAATATGAGTTGTCCTACTGTATGTTATCTGGCTATGCTATAGACTGTAGAATATGAGTTGTCCTACTGTATGTTATCTGGCTATGCTCCATGCTATAGGCTGTAGAATATGAGTTGTCCTACTGTATGTTATCTGGCTATGCTATAGACTGTAGAATATGAGTTGTCCTACTGTATGTTATCTGGCTATGCTATAAACTGTAGAATATGAGTTGTCCTACTGTATGTTATCTGGCTATGTTCCATGCTATAGACTGTAGAATATGAGTTGTCCTACTGTATGTTATCTGACTATGCTCCATGCTATAGGCTGTAGAATATGAGTTGTCCTACTGTATGTTATCTGGCTATACTCCATGCTATAGACTGTAGAATATGAGTTGTCCTACTGTATGTTATCTGGCTATGCTCCATGCTATAGACTGTAGAATATGAGTTGTCCTACTGTATGTTATCTGGCTATGCTCCATGCTATAGGCTGTAGAATATGAGTTGTCCTACTGTATGTTATCTGGGTATGCTCCATGCTATAGACTGTAGAATATGAGTTGTCCTACTGTATGTTATCTGGCTATGCTCCATGCTATAGACTGTAGAATATGAGTTGTCCTACTGTATGTTATCTGGCTATGCTCCATGCTATAGACTGTAGAATATGAGTTGTCATACTGTATGTTATCTGGCTATGCTCCATGCTATAGACTGTAGAATATGAGTTGTCCTACTGTATGTTATCTGGCTATGCTCCATGCTATAGACTGTAGAATATGAGTTGTCCTACTGTATGTTATCTGGCTATGCTCCATGCTATAGACTGTAGAATATGAGTTGTCCTACTGTATGTTATCTGGCTATGCTCCATGCTATAGACTGTAGAATATGAGTTGTCCTACTGTATGTTATCTGGCTATGTTCCATGCTATAGGCTGTAGAATATCAGTTGTCCTACTGTATGTTATCTGGCTATGTTCCATGCTATAGACTGTAGAATATGAGTTGTCCTACTGTATGTTATCTGGCTATGCTCCATGCTATAGACTGTAGAATGAGTTGTCCTACTGTATGTTATCTGGCTATGTTCCATGCTATAGGCTGTAGAATATCAGTTGTCCTACTGTATGTTATCTGGCTATGTTCCATGCTATAGACTGTAGAATATGAGTTGTCCTACTGTATGTTATCTGGCTATGCTCCATGCTATAGACTGTAGAATAGGAGTTGTCCTACTGTATGTTATCTGGCTATGCTCCATGCTATAGACTGTAGAATATGAGTTGTCCTACTGTATGTTATCTGGCTATGCTCCATGCTATAGACTGTAGAATATGAGTTGTCCTACTGTATGTTATCTGGCTATGCTCCATGCTATAGGCTGTAGAATATGAGTTGTCCTACTGTATGTTATCTGGCTATGTTCCATGCTATAGACTGTAGAATATGAGTTGTCCTACTGTATGTTATCTGGCTATGTTCCATGCTATAGACTGTAGAATATGAGTTGTCCTACTGTATGTTATCTGGCTATGCTCCATGCTATAGACTGTAGAATATGAGTTGTCCTACTGTATGTTATCTGGCTATGCTCCATGCTATAGACTGTAGAATATGAGTTGTCCTACTGTATGTTATCTGGCTATGCTCCATGCTATAGACTGTAGAATATGAGTTGTCCTACTGTATGTTATCTGGCTATGCTCCACGCTATAGACTGTAGAATTATGAGTTGTCCTACTGTATGTTATCTGGCTATGCTCCACGCTATAGACTGTAGAATATGAGTTGTCCTACTGTATGTTATCTGGCTATGCTCCATGCTATAGACTGTAGAATATGAGTTGTCCTACTGTATGTTATCTGGCTATGCTACATGCTATAGACTGTAGAATATGAGTTGTCCTACTGTATGTTATCTGGCTATGTTCCATGCTATAGGCTGTAGAATATGAGTTGTCCTACTGTATGTTATCTGGCTATGCTATAGACTGTAGAATATGAGTTGTCCTACTGTATGTTATCTGGCTATGCTATAGACTGTAGAATATGAGGTGTCCTACTGTATGTTATCTGGCTATGCTATAAACTGTAGAATATGAGTTGTCCTACTGTATGTTATCTGGCTATGTTCCATGCTATAGACTGTAGAATATGAGTTGTCCTACTGTATGTTATCTGGCTATGCTATAGACTGTAGAATATGAGTTGTCCTACTGTATGTTATCTGGCTATGCTCCATGCTATAGGCTGTAGAATATGAGTTGTCCTACTGTATGTTATCTGGCTATGCTATAGACTGTAGAATATGAGTTGTCCTACTGTATGTTATCTGGCTATGCTATAAACTGTAGAATATGAGTTGTCCTACTGTATGTTATCTGGCTTTGTTCCATGCTATAGGCTGTAGAATATGAGTTGTCCTACTGTATGTTATATGGCTATGCTCCATGCTATAGGCTGTAGAATATGAGTTGTCCTACTGTATGTTATCTGGCTATGCTCCATGCTATAGACTGTAGAATATGAGTTGTCCTACTGTATGTTATCTGGCTATGCTCCATGCTATAGGCTGTAGAATATGAGTTGTCCTACTGTATGTTATCTGGCTATGCTACATGCTATAGACTGTAGAATATGAGTTGTCCTACTGTATGTTATCTGGCTATGCTCCATGCTATAGGCTGTAGAATATGAGTTGTCCTACCGTATGTTATCTGGCTATGCTCCATGCTATAGGCTGTAGAATATGAGTTGTCCTACCGTATGTTATCTGGCTGTGCTCCATGCTATAGGCTGTAGAATATGAGTTGTCCTACTGTATGTTATCTGGCTATGATATAGACTGTAGAATATGAGTTGTCCTACTGTATGTTATCTGGCTATACTCCATGCTATAGACTGTAGAATATGAGTTGTCCTACTGTATGTTATCTGGCTATGCTCCATGCTATAGACTGTAGAATAGGAGTTGTCCTACAGTATGTTATCTGGCTATGCTCCATGCTATAGACTGTAGAATATGAGTTGTCCTACTGTATGTTATCTGGCTATGCTACATGCTATAGACTGTAGAATATGAGTTGTCCTACTGTATGTTATCTGGCTATGTTCCATGCTATAGGCTGTAGAATATGAGTTGTCCTACTGTATGTTATCTGGCTATGCTATAGACTGTAGAATATGAGTTGTCCTACTGTATGTTATCTGGCTATGCTCCATGCTATAGACTGTAGAATATGAGTTGTCCTACTGTATGTTATCTGGCTATGCATGCTATAAACTGTAGAATATGAGTTGTCCTACTGTATGTTATCTGGCTATGTTCCATGCTATAGACTGTAGAATATGAGTTGTCCTACTGTATGTTATCTGGCTATGCTCCATGCTATAGACTGTAGAATATGAGTTGTCCTACTGTATGTTATCTGGCTATGCTCCATGCTATAGGCTGTAGAATATGAGTTGTCCTACTGTATGTTATCTGGCTATGCTCCATGCTATAGACTGTAGAATATGAGTTGTCCTACTGTATGTTATCTGGCTATGCTCCATGCTATAAACTGTAGAATATGAGTTGTCCTACTGTATGTTATCTGGCTATGTTCCATGCTATAGACTGTAGAATATGAGTTGTCCTACTGTATGTTATCTGACTATGCTCCATGCTATAGGCTGTAGAATATGAGTTGTCCTACTGTATGTTATCTGGCTATACTCCATGCTATAGACTGTAGAATATGAGTTGTCCTACTGTATGTTATCTGGCTATGCTCCATGCTATAGACTGTAGAATATGAGTTGTCCTACTGTATGTTATCTGGCTATGCTCCATGCTATAGGCTGTAGAATATGAGTTGTCCTACTGTATGTTATCTGGCTATGCTCCATGCTATAGACTGTAGAATATGAGTTGTCCTACTGTATGTTATCTGGCTATGCTCCATGCTATAGACTGTAGAATATGAGTTGTCCTACTGTATGTTATCTGGCTATGCTCCATGCTATAGACTGTAGAATATGAGTTGTCCTACTGTATGTTATCTGGCTATGCTCCATGCTATAGACTGTAGAATATGAGTTGTCCTACTGTATGTTATCTGGCTATGCTCCATGCTATAGACTGTAGAATATGAGTTGTCCTACTGTATGTTATCTGGCTATGCTCCATGCTATAGACTGTAGAATATGAGTTGTCCTACTGTATGTTATCTGGCTATGCTCCATGCTATAGACTGTAGAATATGAGTTGTCCTACTGTATGTTATCTGGCTATGTTCCATGCTATAGGCTGTAGAATATCAGTTGTCCTACTGTATGTTATCTGGCTATGTTCCATGCTATAGACTGTAGAATATGAGTTGTCCTACTGTATGTTATCTGGCTATGCTCCATGCTATAGACTGTAGAATGAGTTGTCCTACTGTATGTTATCTGGCTATGTTCCATGCTATAGGCTGTAGAATATCAGTTGTCCTACTGTATGTTATCTGGCTATGTTCCATGCTATAGACTGTAGAATATGAGTTGTCCTACTGTATGTTATCTGGCTATGCTCCATGCTATAGACTGTAGAATAGGAGTTGTCCTACTGTATGTTATCTGGCTATGCTCCATGCTATAGACTGTAGAATATGAGTTGTCCTACTGTATGTTATCTGGCTATGCTCCATGCTATAGACTGTAGAATATGAGTTGTCCTACTGTATGTTATCTGGCTATGCTCCATGCTATAGGCTGTAGAATATGAGTTGTCCTACTGTATGTTATCTGGCTATGTTCCATGCTATAGACTGTAGAATATGAGTTGTCCTACTGTATGTTATCTGGCTATGTTCCATGCTATAGACTGTAGAATATGAGTTGTCCTACTGTATGTTATCTGGCTATGCTCCATGCTATAGACTGTAGAATATGAGTTGTCCTACTGTATGTTATCTGGCTATGCTCCATGCTATAGACTGTAGAATATGAGTTGTCCTACTGTATGTTATCTGGCTATGCTCCACGCTATAGACTGTAGAATTATGAGTTGTCCTACTGTATGTTATCTGGCTATGCTCCACGCTATAGACTGTAGAATATGAGTTGTCCTACTGTATGTTATCTGGCTATGCTCCATGCTATAGACTGTAGAATATGAGTTGTCCTACTGTATGTTATCTGGCTATGCTACATGCTATAGACTGTAGAATATGAGTTGTCCTACTGTATGTTATCTGGCTATGTTCCATGCTATAGGCTGTAGAATATGAGTTGTCCTACTGTATGTTATCTGGCTATGCTATAGACTGTAGAATATGAGTTGTCCTACTGTATGTTATCTGGCTATGCTATAGACTGTAGAATATGAGTTGTCCTACTGTATGTTATCTGGCTATGCTATAAACTGTAGAATATGAGTTGTCCTACTGTATGTTATCTGGCTATGTTCCATGCTATAGACTGTAGAATATGAGTTGTCCTACTGTATGTTATCTGGCTATGCTATAGACTGTAGAATATGAGTTGTCCTACTGTATGTTATCTGGCTATGCTCCATGCTATAGGCTGTAGAATATGAGTTGTCCTACTGTATGTTATCTGGCTATGCTATAGACTGTAGAATATGAGTTGTCCTACTGTATGTTATCTGGCTATGCTATAAACTGTAGAATATGAGTTGTCCTACTGTATGTTATCTGGCTATGTTCCATGCTATAGACTGTAGAATATGAGTTGTCCTACTGTATGTTATCTGACTATGCTCCATGCTATAGGCTGTAGAATATGAGTTGTCCTACTGTATGTTATCTGGCTATACTCCATGCTATAGACTGTAGAATATGAGTTGTCCTACTGTATGTTATCTGGCTATGCTCCATGCTATAGACTGTAGAATATGAGTTGTCCTACTGTATGTTATCTGGCTATGCTCCATGCTATAGGCTGTAGAATATGAGTTGTCCTACTGTATGTTATCTGGGTATGCTCCATGCTATAGACTGTAGAATATGAGTTGTCCTACTGTATGTTATCTGGCTATGCTCCATGCTATAGACTGTAGAATATGAGTTGTCCTACTGTATGTTATCTGGCTATGCTCCATGCTATAGACTGTAGAATATGAGTTGTCCTACTGTATGTTATCTGGCTATGCTCCATGCTATAGACTGTAGAATATGAGTTGTCCTACTGTATGTTATCTGGCTATGCTCCATGCTATAGACTGTAGAACATGAGTTGTCCTACTGTATGTTATCTGGCTATGCTCCATGCTATAGACTGTAGAATATGAGTTGTCCTACTGTATGTTATCTGGCTATGCTCCATGCTATAGACTGTAGAATATGAGTTGTCCTACTGTATGTTATCTGGCTATGTTCCATGCTATAGGCTGTAGAATATCAGTTGTCCTACTGTATGTTATCTGGCTATGCTCCATGCTATAGACTGTAGAATGAGTTGTCCTACTGTATGTTATCTGGCTATGTTCCATGCTATAGGCTGTAGAATATCAGTTGTCCTACTGTATGTTATCTGGCTATGTTCCATGCTATAGACTGTAGAATATGAGTTGTCCTACTGTATGTTATCTGGCTATGCTCCATGAGTTGTCCTACTGTATGTTATCTGGCTATGTTCCATGCTATAGACTGTAGAATATGAGTTGTCCTACTGTATGTTATCTGGCTATGCTATAGACTGTAGAATATGAGTTGTCCTACTGTATGTTATCTGGCTATGCTCCATGCTATAGACTGTAGAATGAGTTGTCCTACTGTATGTTATCTGGCTATGTTCCATGCTATAGGCTGTAGAATATCAGTTGTCCTACTGTATGTTATCTGGCTATGTTCCATGCTATAGACTGTAGAATATGAGTTGTCCTACTGTATGTTATCTGGCTATGCTCCATGCTATAGACTGTAGAATAGGAGTTGTCCTACTGTATGTTATCTGGCTATGCTCCATGCTATAGACTGTAGAATATGAGTTGTCCTACTGTATGTTATCTGGCTATGCTCCATGCTATAGACTGTAGAATATGAGTTGTCCTACTGTATGTTATCTGGCTATGCTCCATGCTATAGGCTGTAGAATATGAGTTGTCCTACTGTATGTTATCTGGCTATGTTCCATGCTATAGACTGTAGAATATGAGTTGTCCTACTGTATGTTATCTGGCTATGTTCCATGCTATAGACTGTAGAATATGAGTTGTCCTACTGTATGTTATCTGGCTATGCTCCATGCTATAGACTGTAGAATATGAGTTGTCCTACTGTATGTTATCTGGCTATGCTCCATGCTATAGACTGTAGAATATGAGTTGTCCTACTGTATGTTATCTGGCTATGCTCCATGCTATAGGCTGTAGAATTATGAGTTGTCCTACTGTATGTTATCTGGCTATGCTCCATGCTATAGACTGTAGAATATGAGTTGTCCTACTGTATGTTATCTGGCTATGCTCCATGCTATAGACTGTAGAATATGAGTTGTCCTACTGTATGTTATCTGGCTATGCTACATGCTATAGACTGTAGAATATGAGTTGTCCTACTGTATGTTATCTGGCTATGTTCCATGCTATAGGCTGTAGAATATGAGTTGTCCTACTGTATGTTATCTGGCTATGCTATAGACTGTAGAATATGAGTTGTCCTACTGTATGTTATCTGGCTATGCTATGCTATAGACTGTAGAATATGAGTTGTCCTACTGTATGTTATCTGGCTATGCTATAAACTGTAGAATATGAGTTGTCCTACTGTATGTTATCTGGCTATGTTCCATGCTATAGACTGTAGAATATGAGTTGTCCTACTGTATGTTATCTGGCTATGCTATAGACTGTAGAATATGAGTTGTCCTACTGTATGTTATCTGGCTATGCTCCATGCTATAGGCTGTAGAATATGAGTTGTCCTACTGTATGTTATCTGGCTATGCTATAGACTGTAGAATATGAGTTGTCCTACTGTATGTTATCTGGCTATGCTATGCTATAAACTGTAGAATATGAGTTGTCCTACTGTATGTTATCTGGCTATGTTCCATGCTATAGACTGTAGAATATGAGTTGTCCTACTGTATGTTATCTGACTATGCTCCATGCTATAGGCTGTAGAATATGAGTTGTCCTACTGTATGTTATCTGGCTATACTCCATGCTATAGACTGTAGAATATGAGTTGTCCTACTGTATGTTATCTGGCTATGCTCCATGCTATAGACTGTAGAATATGAGTTGTCCTACTGTATGTTATCTGGCTATGCTCCATGCTATAGGCTGTAGAATATGAGTTGTCCTACTGTATGTTATCTGGGTATGCTCCATGCTATAGACTGTAGAATATGAGTTGTCCTACTGTATGTTATCTGGCTATGCTCCATGCTATAGACTGTAGAATATGAGTTGTCCTACTGTATGTTATCTGGCTATGCTCCATGCTATAGACTGTAGAATATGAGTTGTCCTACTGTATGTTATCTGGCTATGCTCCATGCTATAGACTGTAGAATATGAGTTGTCCTACTGTATGTTATCTGGCTATGCTCCATGCTATAGACTGTAGAACATGAGTTGTCCTACTGTATGTTATCTGGCTATGCTCCATGCTATAGACTGTAGAATATGAGTTGTCCTACTGTATGTTATCTGGCTATGCTCCATGCTATAGACTGTAGAATATGAGTTGTCCTACTGTATGTTATCTGGCTATGTTCCATGCTATAGACTGTAGAATATCAGTTGTCCTACTGTATGTTATCTGGCTATGCTCCATGCTATAGACTGTAGAATGAGTTGTCCTACTGTATGTTATCTGGCTATGTTCCATGCTATAGGCTGTAGAATATCAGTTGTCCTACTGTATGTTATCTGGCTATGTTCCATGCTATAGACTGTAGAATATGAGTTGTCCTACTGTATGTTATCTGGCTATGCTCCATGCTATAGACTGTAGAATATGAGTTGTCCTACTGTATGTTATCTGGCTATGTTCCATGCTATAGACTGTAGAATATGAGTTGTCCTACTGTATGTTATCTGGCTATGTTCCATGCTATAGACTGTAGAATATGAGTTGTCCTACTGTATGTTATCTGGCTATGCTCCATACTATAGACTGTAGAATATGAGTTGTCCTACTGTATGTTATCTGGCTATGCTCCATGCTATAGACTGTAGAATATGAGTTGTCCTACTGTATGTTATCTGGCTTTGTTCCATGCTATAGGCTGTAGAATATGAGTTGTCCTACTGTATGTTATCTGGCTATGCTCCATGCTATAGGCTGTAGAATATGAGTTGTCCTACTGTATGTTATCTGGCTATGCTCCATGCTATAGACTGTAGAATATGAGTTGTCCTACTGTATGTTATCTGGCTATGCTCCATGCTATAGGCTGTAGAATATGAGTTGTCCTACTGTATGTTATCTGGCTATGCTACATGCTATAGACTGTAGAATATGAGTTGTCCTACTGTATGTTATCTGGCTATGCTCCATGCTATAGGCTGTAGAATATGAGTTGTCCTACTGTATGTTATCTGGCTATACTCCATGCTATAGACTGTAGAATATGAGTTGTCCTACTGTATGTTATCTGGCTATGCTCCATGCTATAGACTGTAGAATATGAGTTGTCCTACTGCATGTTATCTGGCTATGCTCCATGCTATAGACTGTAGAATATGAGTTGTCCTACTGTATGTTATCTGGCTATGTTCCATGCTATAGGCTGTAGAATATGAGTTGTCCTACTGTATGTTATCTGGCTATGCTCCATGCTATAGGCTGTAGAATATGAGTTGTCCTACTGTATGTTATCTGGCTATGCTCCATGCTATAGGCTGTAGAATATGAGTTGTCCTACCGTATGTTATCTGGCTATGCTCCATGCTATAGGCTGTAGAATATGAGTTGTCCTACTGTATGTTATCTGGCTTTGTTCCATGCTATAGGCTGTAGAATATGAGTTGTCCTACTGTATGTTATCTGGCTATGCTATAGACTGTAGAATATGAGTTGTCCTACTGTATGTTATCTGGCTATGCTATAGACTGTAGAATATGAGTTGTCCTACTGTATGTTATCTGGCTATGCTATAAACTGTAGAATATGAGTTGTCCTACTGTATGTTATCTGGCTATGTTCCATGCTATAGACTGTAGAATATGAGTTGTCCTACTGTATGTTATCTGGCTATGCTCCATGCTATAGACTGTAGAATATGAGTTGTCCTACTGTATGTTATCTGGCTATGCTCCATGCTATAGACTGTAGAATATGAGTTGTCCTACTGTATGTTATCTGGCTATGCTCCATGCTATAGACTGTAGAATATGAGTTGTCCTACTGTATGTTATCTGGCTATGCTCCATGCTATAAACTGTAGAATATGAGTTGTCCTACTGTATGTTATCTGGCTATGTTCCATGCTATAGACTGTAGAATATGAGTTGTCCTACTGTATGTTATCTGGCTATGCTCCATGCTATAGGCTGTAGAATATGAGTTGTCCTACTGTATGTTATCTGGCTATACTCCATGCTATAGACTGTAGAATATGAGTTGTCCTACTGTATGTTATCTGGCTATGCTCCATGCTATAGACTGTAGAATATGAGTTGTCCTACTGTATGTTATCTGGCTATGCTCCATGCTATAGACTGTAGAATATGAGTTGTCCTACTGTATGTTATCTGGCTATGTTCCATGCTATAGGCTGTAGAATATCAGTTGTCCTACTGTATGTTATCTGGCTATGTTCCATGCTATAGACTGTAGAATATGAGTTGTCCTACTGTATGTTATCTGGCTATGCTCCATGCTATAGACTGTAGAATAGGAGTTGTCCTACTGTATGTTATCTGGCTATGCTCCATGCTATAGACTGTAGAATATGAGTTGTCCTACTGTATGTTATCTGGCTATGTTCCATGCTATAGACTGTAGAATATGAGTTGTCCTACTGTATGTTATCTGGCTATGTTCCATGCTATAGACTGTAGAATATGAGTTGTCCTACTGTATGTTATCTGGCTATGCTCCATGCTATAGACTGTAGAATATGAGTTGTCCTACTGTATGTTATCTGGCTATGCTCCATGCTATAGACTGTAGAATATGAGTTGTCCTACTGTATGTTATCTGGCTATGCTCCATGCTATAGACTGTAGAATATGAGTTGTCCTACTGTATGTTATCTGGCTATGTTCCATGCTATAGGCTGTAGAATATCAGTTGTCCTACTGTATGTTATCTGGCTATGTTCCATGCTATAGACTGTAGAATATGAGTTGTCCTACTGTATGTTATCTGGCTATGCTCCATGCTATAGACTGTAGAATATGAGTTGTCCTACTGTATGTTATCTGGCTATGCTCCATGCTATAGACTGTAGAATATGAGTTGTCCTACTGTATGTTATCTGGCTATGTTCCATGCTATAGACTGTAGAATATGAGTTGTCCTACTGTATGTTATCTGGCTATGTTCCATGCTATAGACTGTAGAATATGAGTTGTCCTACTGTATGTTATCTGGCTATGCTCCATGCTATAGACTGTAGAATTATGAGTTGTCCTACTGTATGTTATCTGGCTATGCTCCATGCTATAGACTGTAGAATATGAGTTGTCCTACTGTATGTTATCTGGCTATGCTCCATGCTATAGACTGTAGAATATGAGTTGTCCTACTGTATGTTATCTGGCTATGCTACATGCTATAGACTGTAGAATATGAGTTGTCCTACTGTATGTTATCTGGCTATGTTCCATGCTATAGGCTGTAGAATATGAGTTGTCCTACTGTATGTTATCTGGCTATGCTATAGACTGTAGAATATGAGTTGTCCTACTGTATGTTATCTGGCTATGCTCCATGCTATAGACTGTAGAATATGAGTTGTCCTACTGTATGTTATCTGGCTATGCTCCATGCTATAAACTGTAGAATATGAGTTGTCCTACTGTATGTTATCTGGCTATGTTCCATGCTATAGACTGTAGAATATGAGTTGTCCTACTGTATGTTATCTGGCTATGCTCCATGCTATAGACTGTAGAATATGAGTTGTCCTACTGTATGTTATCTGGCTATGCTCCATGCTATAGGCTGTAGAATATGAGTTGTCCTACTGTATGTTATCTGGCTATGCCTATAGACTGTAGAATATGAGTTGTCCTACTGTATGTTATCTGGCTATGCTCCATGCTATAAACTGTAGAATATGAGTTGTCCTACTGTATGTTATCTGGCTATGTTCCATGCTATAGACTGTAGAATATGAGTTGTCCTACTGTATGTTATCTGGCTATGCTCCATGCTATAGACTGTAGAATATGAGTTGTCCTACTGTATGTTATCTGGCTATGCTCCATGCTATAGACTGTAGAATATGAGTTGTCCTACTGTATGTTATCTGGCTATGCTATAGACTGTAGAATATGAGTTGTCCTACTGTATGTTATCTGGCTATGCTCCATGCTATAAACTGTAGAATATGAGTTGTCCTACTGTATGTTATCTGGCTATGCTCCATGCTATAGGCTGTAGAATATGAGTTGTCCTACTGTATGTTATCTGGCTATGCTCCATGCTATAGGCTGTAGAATATGAGTTGTCCTACTGTATGTTATCTGGCTATACTCCATGCTATAGACTGTAGAATATGAGTTGTCCTACTGTATGTTATCTGGCTATGCTCCATGCTATAGGCTGTAGAATATGAGTTGTCCTACTGTATGTTATCTGGCTATGCTCCATGCTATAGACTGTAGAATATGAGTTGTCCTACTGTATGTTATCTGGCTATGCTCCATGCTATAGACTGTAGAATATGAGTTGTCCTACTGTATGTTATCTGGCTATGCTCCATGCTATAGACTGTAGAATATGAGTTGTCCTACTGTATGTTATCTGGCTATGCTCCATGCTATAGACTGTAGAATATGAGTTGTCCTACTGTATGTTATCTGGCTATGCTCCATGCTATAGACTGTAGAATATGAGTTGTCCTACTGTATGTTATCTGGCTATGCTCCATGCTATAGACTGTAGAATATGAGTTGTCCTACTGTATGTTATCTGGCTATGCTCCATGCTATAGACTGTAGAATATGAGTTGTCCTACTGTATGTTATCTGGCTATGTTCCATGCTATAGGCTGTAGAATATCAGTTGTCCTACTGTATGTTATCTGGCTATGTTCCATGCTATAGACTGTAGAATATGAGTTGTCCTACTGTATGTTATCTGGCTATGCTCCATGCTATAGACTGTAGAATGAGTTGTCCTACTGTATGTTATCTGGCTATGTTCCATGCTATAGGCTGTAGAATATGAGTTGTCCTACTGTATGTTATCTGGCTATGTTCCATGCTATAGACTGTAGAATATGAGTTGTCCTACTGTATGTTATCTGGCTATGCTCCATGCTATAGACTGTAGAATATGAGTTGTCCTACTGTATGTTATCTGGCTATGTTCCATGCTATAGACTGTAGAATATGAGTTGTCCTACTGTATGTTATCTGGCTATGCTATAGACTGTAGAATATGAGTTGTCCTACTGTATGTTATCTGGCTATGCTCCATGCTATAGGCTGTAGAATATGAGTTGTCCTACTGTATGTTATCTGGCTATACTCCATGCTATAGACTGTAGAATATGAGTTGTCCTACTGTATGTTATCTGGCTATGCTCCATACTATAGACTGTAGAATATGAGTTGTCCTACTGTATGTTATCTGGCTATGCTCCATGCTATAGACTGTAGAATATGAGTTGTCCTACTGTATGTTATCTGGCTATGTTCCATGCCATAGGCTGTAGAATATGAGTTGTCCTACTGTATGTTATCTGGCTATGCTCCATGCTATAGGCTGTAGAATATGAGTTGTCCTACTGTATGTTATCTGGCTATGCTATGACTGTAGAATATGAGTTGTCCTACTGTATGTTATCTGGCTATGCTCCATGCTATAGACTGTAGAATATGAGTTGTCCTACTGTATGTTATCTGGCTATGCCCATGCTATAGACTGTAGAATATGAGTTGTCCTACTGTATGTTATCTGGCTATGCTCCATGCTATAGACTGTAGAATATGAGTTGTCCTACTGTATGTTATCTGGCTATGCTCATGCTATAGGCTGTAGAATATGAGTTGTCCTACTGTATGTTATCTGGCTATGCTCCATGCTATAGACTGTAGAATATGAGTTGTCCTACTGTATGTTATCTGGCTATGCTCCATGCTATAGATGCTAGCAGAATATGAGTTGTCCTACTGTATGTTATCTGTATGTTATCTGTATATGAGTTGTCCTACTGTATGTTATCTGGCTATGCCATGCTATAGGCTGTAGAATATGAGTTGTCCTACTGTATGTTATCTGGCTATGCTCCATGCTATAGACTGTAGAATATGAGTTGTCCTACTGTATGTTATCTGGCTATGCTCCATGCTATAGACTGTAGAATATGAGTTGTCCTACTGTATGTTATCTGGCTATGCTCCATGCTATAGACTGTAGAATATGAGTTGTCCTACTGTATGTTATCTGGCTATGCTCCATGCTATAGACTGTAGAATATGAGTTGTCCTACTGTATGTTATCTGGCTATGCTCCATGCTATAGACTGTAGAATATGAGTTGTCCTACTGTATGTTATCTGGCTATGCTCCATGCTATAGACTGTAGAATATGAGTTGTCCTACTGTATGTTATCTGGCTATGCTCCATGCTATAGACTGTAGAATATGAGTTGTCCTACTGTATGTTATCTGGCTATGCTCCATGCTATAGGCTGTAGAATATGAGTTGTCCTACTGTATGTTATCTGGCTATGCTCCATGCTATAGGCTGTAGAATATGAGTTGTCCTACTGTATGTTATCTGGCTATGCTCCATGCTATAGGCTGTAGAATATGAGTTGTCCTACTGTATGTTATCTGGCTATGCTCCATGCTATAGACTGTAGAATATGAGTTGTCCTACTGTATGTTATCTGGCTATGCTCCATGCTATAGACTGTAGAATATGAGTTGTCCTACTGTATGTTATCTGGCTATGCTCCATGCTATAGACTGTAGAATATGAGTTGTCCTACTGTATGTTATCTGGCTATGCTCCATGCTATAGACTGTAGAATATGAGTTGTCCTACTGTATGTTATCTGGCTATGCTCCATGCTATAGACTGTAGAATATGAGTTGTCCTACTGTATGTTATCTGGCTATGCTCCATGCTATAGACTGTAGAATATGAGTTGTCCTACTGTATGTTATCTGGCTATGCTCCATGCTATAGGCTGTAGAATATGAGTTGTCCTACTGTATGTTATCTGGCTATGCTCCATGCTATAGACTGTAGAATATGAGTTGTCCTACTGTATGTTATCTGGCTATGCTCCATGCTATAGACTGTAGAATATGAGTTGTCCTACTGTATGTTATCTGGCTATGCTCCATGCTATAGACTGTAGAATATGAGTTGTCCTACTGTATGTTATCTGGCTATGCTCCATGCTATAGACTGTAGAATATGAGTTGTCCTACTGTATGTTATCTGGCTATGCTCCATGCTATAGACTGTAGAATATGAGTTGTCCTACTGTATGTTATCTGGCTATGCTCCATGCTATAGACTGTAGAATATGAGTTGTCCTACTGTATGTTATCTGGCTATGCTCCATGCTATAGACTGTAGAATATGAGTTGTCCTACTGTACTGTATGTTATCTGGCTATGCTCCATGCTATAGACTGTAGAATATGAGTTGTCCTACTGTATGTTATCTGGCTATGCTATAGACTGTAGAATATGAGTTGTCCTACTGTATGTTATCTGGCTATGTTCCATGCTATAGACTGTAGAATATGAGTTGTCCTACTGTATGTTATCTGGCTATGTTCCATGCTATAGACTGTAGAATATGAGTTGTCCTACTGTATGTTATCTGGCTATGCTCCATGCTATAGACTGTAGAATATGAGTTGTCCTACTGTATGTTATCTGGCTATGCTCCATGCTATAGACTGTAGAATATGAGTTGTCCTACTGTATGTTATCTGGCTATGCTCCATGCTATAGACTGTAGAATATGAGTTGTCCTACTGTATGTTATCTGGCTATGCTCCATGCTATAGACTGTAGAATATGAGTTGTCCTACTGTATGTTATCTGGCTATGCTCCATGCTATAGACTGTAGAATATGAGTTGTCCTACTGTATGTTATCTGGCTATGCTCCATGCTATAGACTGTAGAATATGAGTTGTCCTACTGTATGTTATCTGGCTATGCTCCATGCTATAGACTGTAGAATATGAGTTGTCCTACTGTATGTTATCTGGCTATGCTCCATGCTATAGACTGTAGAATATGAGTTGTCCTACTGTATGTTATCTGGCTATGCTCCATGCTATAGACTGTAGAATATGAGTTGTCCTACTGTATGTTATCTGGCTATGCTCCATGCTATAGACTGTAGAATATGAGTTGTCCTACTGTATGTTATCTGGCTATGCTCCATGCTATAGACTGTAGAATATGAGTTGTCCTACTGTATGTTATCTGGCTATGCTCCATGCTATAGACTGTAGAATATGAGTTGTCCTACTGTATGTTATCTGGCTATGCTCCATGCTATAGACTGTAGAATATGAGTTGTCCTACTGTATGTTATCTGGCTATGCTCCATGCTATAGACTGTAGAATATGAGTTGTCCTACTGTATGTTATCTGGCTATGCTCCATGCTATAGACTGTAGAATATGAGTTGTCCTACTGTATGTTATCTGGCTATGCTCCATGCTATAGACTGTAGAATATGAGTTGTCCTACTGTATGTTATCTGGCTATGCTCCATGCTATAGACTGTAGAATATGAGTTGTCCTACTGTATGTTATCTGGCTATGCTCCATGCTATAGACTGTAGAATATGAGTTGTCCTACTGTATGTTATCTGGCTATGCTCCATGCTATAGACTGTAGAATATGAGTTGTCCTACTGTATGTTATCTGGCTATGCTCCATGCTATAGACTGTAGAATATGAGTTGTCCTACTGTATGTTATCTGGCTATGCTCCATGCTATAGACTGTAGAATATGAGTTGTCCTACTGTATGTTATCTGGCTATGCTCCATGCTATAGACTGTAGAATATGAGTTGTCCTACTGTATGTTATCTGGCTATGTTCCATGCTATAGACTGTAGAATATGAGTTGTCCTACTGTATGTTATCTGGCTATGCTCCATGCTATAGACTGTAGAATATGAGTTGTCCTACTGTATGTTATCTGGCTATGCTCCATGCTATAGACTGTAGAATATGAGTTGTCCTACTGTATGTTATCTGGCTATGTTCCATGCTATAGACTGTAGAATATGAGTTGTCCTACTGTATGTTATCTGGCTATGTTCCATGCTATAGACTGTAGAATATGAGTTGTCCTACTGTATGTTATCTGGCTATGTTCTCCATGCTATAGACTGTAGAATATGAGTTGTCCTACTGTATGTTATCTGGCTATGCTCCATGCTATAGACTGTAGAATATGAGTTGTCCTACTGTATGTTATCTGGCTATGCTCCATGCTATAGACTGTAGAATATGAGTTGTCCTACTGTATGTTATCTGGCTATGCTCCATGCTATAGACTGTAGAATATGAGTTGTCCTACTGTATGTTATCTGGCTATGCTCCATGCTATAGACTGTAGAATATGAGTTGTCCTACTGTATGTTATCTGGCTATGCTCCATGCTATAGACTGTAGAATATGAGTTGTCCTACTGTATGTTATCTGGCTATGCTCCATGCTATAGACTGTAGAATATGAGTTGTCCTACTGTATGTTATCTGGCTATGCTCCATGCTATAGGCTGTAGAATATGAGTTGTCCTACTGTATGTTATCTGGCTATGCTCCATGCTATAGACTGTAGAATATGAGTTGTCCTACTGTATGTTATCTGGCTATGCTCCATGCTATAGACTGTAGAATATGAGTTGTCCTACTGTATGTTATCTGGCTATGCTCCATGCTATAGACTGTAGAATATGAGTTGTCCTACTGTATGTTATCTGGCTATGCTCCATGCTATAGACTGTAGAATATGAGTTGTCCTACTGTATGTTATCTGGCTATGCTCCATGCTATAGACTGTAGAATATGAGTTGTCCTACTGTATGTTATCTGGCTATGCTCCATGCTATAGACTGTAGAATATGAGTTGTCCTACTGTATGTTATCTGGCTATGCTCCATGCTATAGACTGTAGAATATGAGTTGTCCTACTGTATGTTATCTGGCTATGCTCCATGCTATAGACTGTAGAATATGAGTTGTCCTACTGTATGTTATCTGGCTATGCTCCATGCTATAGACTGTAGAATATGAGTTGTCCTACTGTATGTTATCTGGCTATGCTCCATGCTATAGACTGTAGAATATGAGTTGTCCTACTGTATGTTATCTGGCTATGTTCCATGCTATAGGCTGTAGAATATGAGTTGTCCTACTGTATGTTATCTGGCTATGTTCCATGCTATAGACTGTAGAATATGAGTTGTCCTACTGTATGTTATCTGGCTATGCTCCATGCTATAGACTGTAGAATATGAGTTGTCCTACTGTATGTTATCTGGCTATGCTCCATGCTATAGACTGTAGAATATGAGTTGTCCTACTGTATGTTATCTGGCTATGCTCCATGCTATAGACTGTAGAATATGAGTTGTCCTACTGTATGTTATCTGGCTATGCTCCATGCTATAGACTGTAGAATATGAGTTGTCCTACTGTATGTTATCTGGCTATGCTCCATGCTATAGACTGTAGAATATGAGTTGTCCTACTGTATGTTATCTGGCTATGCTCCATGCTATAGACTGTAGAATATGAGTTGTCCTACTGTATGTTATCTGGCTATGCTCCATGCTATAGACTGTAGAATATGAGTTGTCCTACTGTATGTTATCTGGCTATGCTCCATGCTATAGACTGTAGAATATGAGTTGTCCTACTGTATGTTATCTGGCTATGCTCCATGCTATAGACTGTAGAATATGAGTTGTCCTACTGTATGTTATCTGGCTATGCTCCATGCTATAGACTGTAGAATATGAGTTGTCCTACTGTATGTTATCTGGCTATGCTCCATGCTATAGACTGTAGAATATGAGTTGTCCTACTGTATGTTATCTGGCTATGCTCCATGCTATAGACTGTAGAATATGAGTTGTCCTACTGTATGTTATCTGGCTATGCTCCATGCTATAGGCTGTAGAATATGAGTTGTCCTACTGTATGTTATCTGGCTATGCTCCATGCTATAGACTGTAGAATATGAGTTGTCCTACTGTATGTTATCTGGCTATGCTCCATGCTATAGACTGTAGAATATGAGTTGTCCTACTGTATGTTATCTGGCTATGTTCCATGCTATAGACTGTAGAATATGAGTTGTCCTACTGTATGTTATCTGGCTATGCTCCATGCTATAGACTGTAGAATATGAGTTGTCCTACTGTATGTTATCTGGCTATGCTCCATGCTATAGACTGTAGAATATGAGTTGTCCTACTGTATGTTATCTGGCTATGTTCCATGCTATAGACTGTAGAATATGAGTTGTCCTACTGTATGTTATCTGGCTATGCTCCATGCTATAGACTGTAGAATATGAGTTGTCCTACTGTATGTTATCTGGCTATGTTCCATGCTATAGACTGTAGAATATGAGTTGTCCTACTGTATGTTATCTGGCTATGCTCCATGCTATAGACTGTAGAATATGAGTTGTCCTACTGTATGTTATCTGGCTATGCTCCATGCTATAGACTGTAGAATATGAGTTGTCCTACTGTATGTTATCTGGCTATGCTCCATGCTATAGACTGTAGAATATGAGTTGTCCTACTGTATGTTATCTGGCTATGCTCCATGCTATAGACTGTAGAATATGAGTTGTCCTACTGTATGTTATCTGGCTATGCTCCATGCTATAGGCTGTAGAATATGAGTTGTCCTACTGTATGTTATCTGGCTATGCTCCATGCTATAGGCTGTAGAATATGAGTTGTCCCTACTGTATGTTATCTGGCTATGCTCCATGCTATAGACTGTAGAATATGAGTTGTCCTACTGTATGTTATCTGGCTATGCTCCATGCTATAGGCTGTAGAATATGAGTTGTCCTACTGTATGTTATCTGGCTATGCTCCATGCTATAGACTGTAGAATATGAGTTGTCCTACTGTATGTTATCTGGCTATGCTCCATGCTATAGACTGTAGAATATGAGTTGTCCTACTGTATGTTATCTGGCTATGCTCCATGCTATAGACTGTAGAATATGAGTTGTCCTACTGTATGTTATCTGGCTATGCTCCATGCTATAGACTGTAGAATATGAGTTGTCCTACTGTATGTTATCTGGCTATGCTCCATGCTATAGACTGTAGAATATGAGTTGTCCTACTGTATGTTATCTGGCTATGCTCCATGCTATAGGCTGTAGAATATGAGTTGTCCTACTGTATGTTATCTGGCTATGCTCATAGACTGTAGAATATGAGTTGTCCTACTGTATGTTATCTGGCTATGCTCCATGCTATAGACTGTAGAATATGAGTTGTCCTACTGTATGTTATCTGGCTATGCTCCATGCTATAGACTGTAGAATATGAGTTGTCCTACTGTATGTTATCTGGCTATGCTCCATGCTATAGACTGTAGAATATGAGTTGTCCTACTGTATGTTATCTGGCTATGCTCCATGCTATAGACTGTAGAATATGAGTTGTCCTACTGTATGTTATCTGGCTATGCTCCATGCTATAGACTGTAGAATATGAGTTGTCCTACTGTATGTTATCTGGCTATGCTATAGACTGTAGAATATGAGTTGTCCTACTGTATGTTATCTGGCTATGCTCCATGCTATAAACTGTAGAATATGAGTTGTCCTACTGTATGTTATCTGGCTATGTTCCATGCTATAGGCTGTAGAATATGAGTTGTCCTACTGTATGTTATCTGGCTATGCTCCATGCTATAGGCTGTAGAATATGAGTTGTCCTACTGTATGTTATCTGGCTATACTCCATGCTATAGACTGTAGAATATGAGTTGTCCTACTGTATGTTATCTGGCTATGCTCCATGCTATAGACTGTAGAGAATATGAGTTGTCCTACTGTATGTTATCTGGCTATACTCCATGCTATAGACTGTAGAATATGAGTTGTCCTACTGTATGTTATCTGGCTATGCTCCATGCTATAGACTGTAGAATATGAGTTGTCCTACTGTATGTTATCTGGCTATGCTCCATGCTATAGACTGTAGAATATGAGTTGTCCTACTGTATGTTATCTGGCTATGCTCCATGCTATAGACTGTAGAATATGAGTTGTCCTCTACTGTATGTTATCTGGCTATGCTCCATGCTATAGACTGTAGAATATGAGTTGTCCTACTGTATGTTATCTGGCTATGCTCCATGCTATAGACTGTAGAATATGAGTTGTCCTACTGTATGTTATCTGGCTATGCTCCATGCTATAGACTGTAGAATATGAGTTGTCCTACTGTATGTTATCTGGCTATGCTCCATGCTATAGACTGTAGAATATGAGTTGTCCTACTGTATGTTATCTGGCTATGCTCCATGCTATAGACTGTAGAATATGAGTTGTCCTACTGTATGTTATCTGGCTATGCTCCATGCTATAGACTGTAGAATATGAGTTGTCCTACTGTATGTTATCTGGCTATGCTCCATGCTATAGGACTGTAGAATATGAGTTGTCCTACTGTATGTTATCTGGCTATGCTCCATGCTATAGACTGTAGAATATGAGTTGTCCTACTGTATGTTATCTGGCTATGCTCCATGCTATAGACTGTAGAATCATGAGTTGTCCTACTGTATGTTATCTGGCTATGCTCCATGCTATAGGCTGTAGAATATGAGTTGTCCTACTGTATGTTATCTGGCTATGTTCCATGCTATAGACTGTAGAATATGAGTTGTCCTACTGTATGTTATCTGGCTATGCTCCATGCACTATAGACTGTAGAATATGAGTTGTCCTACTGTATGTTATCTGGCTATGCTCCATGCTATAGACTGTAGAATATGAGTTGTCCTACTGTATGTTGTATCTGGCTATGCTCCATGCTATAGACTGTAGGAATATGAGTTGTCCTACTGTATGTTATCTGGCTATGCTCCATGCTATAGACTGTAGAATATGAGTTGTCCTACTGTATGTTATCTGGCTATGCTCCATGCTATAGACTGTAGAATATGAGTTGTCCTACTGTATGTTATCTGGCTATGCTCCATGCTATAGACTGTAGAATATCAGTTGTCCTACTGTATGTTATCTGGCTATGCTCCATGCTATAGACTGTAGAATATGAGTTGTCCTACTGTATGTTATCTGGCTATGCTCCATGCTATAGACTGTAGAATATGAGTTGTCCTACTGTATGTTATCTGGCTATGTTCCATGCTATAGACTGTAGAATATGAGTTGTCCTACTGTATGTTATCTGGCTATGCTCCATGCTATAGACTGTAGAATATGAGTTGTCCTACTGTATGTTATCTGGCTATGCTCCATGCTATAGACTGTAGAATATGAGATTGTCCTACTGTATGTTATCTGGCTATGCTCCATGCTATAGACTGTAGAATATGAGTTGTCCTACTGTATGTTATCTGGCTATGTTCCATGCTATAGACTGTAGAATATGAGTTGTCCTACTGTATGTTATCTGGCTATGTTCCATGCTATAGACTGTAGAATATGAGTTGTCCTACTGTATGTTATCTGGCTATGCTATAAACTGTAGAATATGAGTTGTCCTACTGTATGTTATCTGGCTATGTTCCATGCTATAGACTGTAGAATATGAGATTGTCCTACTGTATGTTATCTGGCTATACTCCATGCTATAGACTGTAGAATATGAGTTGTCCTACTGTATGTTATCTGGCTATACTCCATGCTATAGACTGTAGAATATGAGTTGTCCTACTGTATGTTATCTGGCTATGTTCCATGCTATAGACTGTAGAATATGAGTTGTCCTACTGTATGTTATCTGGCTATGCTCCATGCTATAGGCTGTAGAATATGAGGTTGTCCTACTGTATGTTATCTGGCTATGCTCCATGCTATAGACTGTAGAATATGAGTTGTCCTACTGTATGTTATCTGGCTATGCTCCATGCTATAGACTGTAGAATATGAGTTGTCCTACTGTATGTTATCTGGCTATGCTCCATGCTATAGGCTGTAGAATATGAGTTGTCCTACTGTATGTTATCTGGCTATGCTCCATGCTATAGACTGTAGAATATGAGTTGTCCTACTGTATGTTATCTGGCTATGCTCCATGCTATAGACTGTAGAATATGAGTTGTCCTACTGTATGTTATCTGGCTATGCTCCATGCTATAGACTGTAGAATATGAGTTGTCCTACTGTATGTTATCTGGCTATGCTCCATGCTATAGACTGTAGAATATGAGTTGTCCTACTGTATGTTATCTGGCTATGCTCCATGCTATAGACTGTAGAATATGAGTTGTCCCTACTGTATGTTATCTGGCTATGCTCCATGCTATAGACTGTAGAATATGAGTTGTCCTACTGTATGTTATCTGGCTATGTATGCTCCATGCTATAGACTGTAGAATATGAGATTGTCCTACTGTATGTTATCTGGCTATGTTCCATGCTATAGGCTGTAGAATATGAGTTGTCCTACTGTATGTTATCTGGCTATGTTCCATGCTATAGACTGTAGAATATGAGTTGTCCTACTGTATGTTATCTGGCTATGCTCCATGCTATAGACTGTAGAATATGAGTTGTCCTACTGTATGTTATCTGGCTATGTTCCATGCTATAGACTGTAGAATATGAGTTGTCCTACTGTATGTTATCTGGCTATGTTCCATGCTATAGACTGTAGAATATGAGTTGTCCTACTGTATGTTATCTGGCTATGCTCCATGCTATAGACTGTAGAATATGAGTTGTCCTACTGTATGTTATCTGGCTATGCTCCATGCTATAGACTGTAGAATATGAGTTGTCCCTACTGTATGTTATCTGGCTATGCTCCATGCTATAGGCTGTGTAGAGATATGAGTTGTCCTACTGTATGTTATCTGGCTATGCTCCATGCTATAGACTGTAGAATATGAGTTGTCCTACTGTATGTTATCTGGCTATGCTCCATACTATAGACTGTAGAATATGAGTTGTCCTACTGTATGTTATCTGGCTATGCTCCATGCTATAGACTGTAGAATATGAGTTGTCCTACTGTATGTTATCTGGCTATGCTCCATGCTATAGACTGTAGAATATGAGTTGTCCTACTGTATGTTATCTGGCTATGCTCCATGCTATAGACTGTAGAATATGAGTTGTCCTACTGTATGTTATCTGGCTATGCTCCAGCTATAGACTGTAGAATATGAGTTGTCCTACTGTATGTTATCTGGCTATACTCCATGCTATAGACTGTAGAATATGAGTTGTCCTACTGTATGTTATCTGGCTATGCTCCATGGCTATAGACTGTAGAATATGAGTTGTCCTACTGTATGTTATCTGGCTGTGTTCCATGCTATAGACTGTAGAATGAGTTGTCCTACTGTATGTTATCTGGCTATGCTCCATGCTATAGACTGTAGAATATGAGTTGTCCCTACTGTATGTTACTGTATGTTATCTGGCTATGCATACTATACTGTAGAATATGAGGTTGTCCCTACTGTATGTTATCTGTATGCTCAGTGCTACTGTTCCACATGCTATAGACATGTAGAATATAGGTTTATCCTACTGTATGTTATCTTGGCTATGCACTCACTTTTCCATGCTATAGGCTGCTTAGAATATGAGTTGTCCCCTACTGTACTGTATATTATCTGGCTATACTCCATACTATAGACTGTAGAATATGAGTTGTCCTACTGTGTATGTTATCTAGCTATGACATATTCAGGCTATGCACTATAGACCCAGTAGAATATGAGAGTTTGTCCTACTGTATGTTTATCTGGCTATGCTCCATATATAGGCTGTATGAACTGGCTATGAGGTATGGGATCCTATCCCTGCTGTATGTTATCTGGCTATGTCTCCATGCTTTGGGCTGTAGAATATGAGTTGTATCCTGCTGCTTATATTATCCTTGAGGCTATGCTCCATGCTATAGACTGTAGAATATATGAGTTCGTCCTACTGTATGTGTTATCTGGCTATCTGGCTCCATGCTCCCATTTCCATCAGAGCATGTAGAATATGGGTTGTCCCTGCTACCTTATGTTATACTGCTATGCTCATGCTGAACTGTAGGAATATGAAGTTGTCCTACTGTATGTTATCTGGCTATACTCCATGCTATAGACATAGAATGTAGACTGTTATCTGGGTAGTTGTCCTACTGTATGTTATCTGGCTATGCTCCATGCTGCATAGACTGTAGAATATGAGTTGTCCTACTGTATGTTATCTAGCTGTGCTCCATGCTATAGACTGTAGAATGTAGGAGTTGTCCTACCAGTGCTATCTAGCTATATTTCCATACTATAGGCTGTAGAATATCAGTTGTCCTACTGTATGTTATCTTAGCTATGCTCCATGCTATAGACTGTAGAATATGAGTTGTCGTACTGTATGTTATCTGGCTATGTTCCATGCTATAGACTGTAGAATGAGTTGTCCTGTATTATCTGGCTACATATTTCATGCTATAGACTGTAGAGATATGAGTTGACCTACTGTATGTTATCATGGCTATACTCCATGCTATAGACTGTAGAATATAGGTTGTCCTACTTATCTGGCTATGCTCCCATGCTATAGACTGTAGAATATGAGTTGTCCTACTGTATG
>CM059798.1:26003112-26070612 GCA_030435695.1 Brachymystax lenok tsinlingensis
GTTGGCCGGTTCAGGAGGGACTCTGAGCCAACCCCTCGTGCTTTATGGAGAGAGCTGCGTTGGGAGGCGTCGCAGCGAAGGGAGGCCGTGCTATGCAGTGTTGCGCCCGGTTTCCCCTATAGGGATCAGAGGCGGTGCGGTGATTCCGCTCCACTCATCAGTCGAGGCGAAAGAAGGGTTCAGCCAATAAGAGTGGTGCCATGCGCTGCGCTAAGTCCCCAGTCGCCTCCTGGGACCCGGATATCCTGCTCCAGTTCCATGTGCGGTGTCTCCGGTACGTGTCCGCAGCCCAGTGAGAGATCCCAGCGCCACTCACTGGTCGGGCGAGGTCTGTGTGTTACCTGGGAGAGTGGTGTCAGCTCTGCGAGCCAGGCCTCAGTGCCTTTTGGGCCCATGTTATCCTGTGGTCTTCGGGCAGAATCTCCGGTGCAGTATCCACAGCCCAGTCCGAGAGATTCCAGCTCCACTCACCCATGAGACCAGGGTTAGTGAGCTGGCTGGAGGTATGGTGTCGGCTCTCCATATCAGGTCCCGGTCCGGGCGGAGGTTTCTACGCCCAGTCCTCGTTCCACGCTCCGAGACCCTGTTCCACGCTCCGAGACCCCTGTTCCACGTTCCGAGATCCTGTTCCACGCTCCGAGATCCCTGTTCCACGCTCCGAGATCCCTGTTCCACGCCTCCGAGATCCCTGTTCCACGTTCCAAGATCCTGTTCCACGTTCCAAGATCCCTGTTCCACGTTCCAAGATCCTGTTCCGCGTTCCAAGATCCCTGTTCCGCTGCCTCCAAGATCCCCTGTTCCGCGTTCCAAGATCCCTGTTCTGCGTTCCAAGATCCTGTTCCGTGTTCAAGATCCTAGTCCGTGTAGTGGTGTCTACACGTCCAGTCCCCTGTTCCACACCCAGCTCCCGTGCGCTCCGAGAGTCCAGCACGCCCTGCTCCGCCCCGCGCACCAAGCTCCCGTGCGCTCGAGAGTCCAGCACGTCCTGTTCGGCTCCGGCGCACAAGCTCCCGTGCGTTCCGAGAGTCCAGCACACGTCCTGTTCCGGCTCCGCACCAGCTCACGTGCGCTCCGAGAGTCCAGCTGCGTCCTGTCCCGGCTCCGCGCACCAAGCTCCCGTGCGTTCAGAGAGTCCAGCACGTCCTGTCGGCTCCGCGCACCAAGCTCCCCCGATGCGCTCAGAGAGTCCAGCACGTCCTGTCGGCTCCGCGCGCAAGCTCCTCGTGCGTTCAGAGAGTCCAGCACGTCCTGTCCCGGCTCCGCGCGCCCTCCCGTGCGTTCAGAGAGTCCAGCACGTCCTGTCGGCTCCGCGCACCAGCTCCCGTGCGTTCAGAGAGTCCAGTACGACCAGTTCCTGCTCCGCGCCAGAGTCCCAGTGAGCATCACGAGTCCAGTACTGCCAGTTCCTGCTCACGCACCAGCGTCCAGTGAGCATCACAAGTCCAGCACGACCAGTTCCTGCTCCACGCGCAGAGTTCCAGTGAGCATCACAAGTCCAGTACTGCCAGTTCCTGCTCCACGCACCAGCGTCCCAGTGAGCATCACAAGTCCAGCACGACCAGTTCCTGCTCCACGCATCAGAGTTCCAGTGAGCATCACAAGTCCAGTACTGCCAGTTCCTGCTCCCACGCGCAGAGTTCCAGTGAGCATCACAAGTCCAGTACTGCCAGTTCCTGCTCCACGCACCAGAGTTCAGTGAGCATCACAAGTCCAGTACTGCCAGTTCCTGCTCCACGCACCAGAGTTCCAGTGAGCATCACAGTCCAGTACGACCAGTTCCTGCTCCACGCGCAGAGTCCCAGTGAGCATCACGCAGTCCAGTACGACCAGTTCCTGCTCCACGCACCAGAGTCCCAGTGAGCATCACGAGGTCAGTACTGCCAGTTCCTGCTCCACGCACCAGAGTCCCAGTGAGCATCACGAGTCCAGTACTGCCAGTTCCTGCTCCACGCACCAGCGTTCAGTGAGCATCACGAGTCCAGTACGCCAGTTCCAACTCCACGCACCAGAGTTCCAGGAGAAGGCCCAGGGCCTCCGGTTCTGGATGTCAGACCAGCACGGCCAGCACCGAGCCTCCACCTGGGACAAAGCGACCCATCCGAAGACCCCACAGACTTTTCGCGGCGTCCGGAGTCGGCGCGCTTTGAGAGGGTACTGTAACACGCCCAGTCCCGAGTTTCAGGCTGGAAGGCGTTTTGGTTTTGTCTTTGTGTAGGGTTTGTTCATTCTAGGTCGTATTTCTATGTTAGTAATGGTTCCCAATTAGAGGCAGCTGTGTGTCGTTGTCTCTAATTGGGAACCATATTTAGGCTAGTAGGTTTCACTCTGGGTTCGTGGGTTATTGTATGTTCATAGCTGTGTTTGTTTGGTTCAGTTATGTTCATCGCTACGTTCTCCGCTCTTTGTTTTGTTCCGTCTTGTTCCGTGGATTTATTAAATCATGTATTCTGGCTACATCGCTGCGTCTTGGTCTGTCCTCAGAAGTGAAAGCGTGACAGATATATACATGATGTTACATACTACTACTGTTATATACATGATGTGATGTTACATACTACTACTGATATATACATGATGTTACATACTACTACTGTTATATACATGATGTTACATACTACTACTGTTATATACATGATGTGATGTTACATACTACTACTGATATATACATGATGTTACATACTACTACTGATATATACATGATGTTACATACTACTACTGTTATATACATGATGTGATGTTACATACTACTACTGATATATACATGATGTTACATACTACTACTGTTATATACATGATGTGATGTTACATACTACTACTGATATATACATGATATTACATACTACTACTGTTATATACATGATGTGATGTTACATACTACTACTGATATATACATGATGTTACATACTACTACTGATATATACATGATGTTACATACTACTACTGTTATATACATGATGTTACCTACTACTACTGTTATATACATGATGTGATGTTACATACTACTACTGATATATACATGATGTTACATACTACTACTGTTATATACATGATGTGATGTTACATACTACTACTGTTACATACATGATGTTACATTCTACTACTGTTACATACATGATGTTACATACTACTACTGTTACATACATGATGTTACCTACTACTACTGTTATATACATGATGTGATGTTACATACTACTACTGTTATATACATGATGTGATGTTACATACTTCTACTGTTACATACATGATGTTACATACTACTACCGTTACATACATGATGTTACCTACTACTACTGTTATATACATGATGTTACATACTACTACTGATATATACATGATGTTACATACTACTACTGTTATATACATGATGTTACATACTACTACTGTTATATACATGATGTGATGTTACATACTACTACTGTTATATACATGATGTTACATACTACTACTGTTATATACATGATGTGATGTTACATACTACTACTGTTACATACATGATGTTACATACTACTACTGATATATACATGATGTTACCTACTACTACTGTTATATACATGATGTTACATACTACTACTGTTATATACATGATGTTACATACTACTACTGTTATATACATGATGTGATGTTACATACTACTACTGTTATATACATGATGTTACATACTACTACTGTTACATACATGATGTTACATACTACTACTGTTATATACATGATGTGATGTTACATACTACTACTGTTATATACATGATATTACATACTACTACTGTTATATACATGATGTTACATACTACTACTGTTATATACATGATGTTACATACTACTACTGTTATATACATGATATTACATACTACTACTGTTATATACATGATGTTACATGATGTTACATACTACTACTGTTATATACATGATGTTACATACTACTACTGTTATATACATGATGTGATGTTACATACTACTACTGTTATATACATGATGTTACATACTACTACTGTTATATACATGATGTTACATACTACTACTGTTACATACATGATGTTACATACTACTACTGTTATATACATGATGTGTTACATACTACTACTATATATACATGATGTTACCTACTACTACTGTTATATACATGATGTTACATACTACTACTGTTATATACATGATGTGATGTTACATACTACTACTGTTATATACATGATGTTACATACTACTACTGTTATATACATGATGTGATGTTACATACTACTACTGTTACATACATGATGTTACATACTACTACTGTTATATACATGATGTGATGTTACCTACTACTACTGTTATATACATGATGTTACATACTACTACTGTTATATACATGATGTTACATACTACTACTGTTATATACATGATGTTACCTACTACTACTGTTATATACATGATGTGATGTTACATACTACTACTGTTATATACATGATGTTACATACTACTACTGTTATATACATGATGTTACATACTACTACTGTTATATACATGATGTTATTTACATACTACTACTGTTATATACATGATGTGATGTTACCTACTACTACTGTTATATACATGATGTTACATACTACTACTGTTATATACATGATGTTACATACTACTACTGTTACATACATGATGTTACATACTACTACTGATATATACATGATGTTACCTACTACTACTGTTATATACATGATGTTACATACTACTACTGTTATATACATGATGTGATGTTACATACTACTACTGTTATATACATGATGTTACATACTACTACTGTTATATACATGATGTTACCTACTACTATTGTTATATACATGATGTGATGTTACATACTACTACTGTTATATACATGATGTTACATACTACTACTGTTATATACATGATGTTACATACTACTACTGTTATATACATGATGTGATGTTACATACTACTACTGTTATATACATGATGTTACATACTACTACTGTTATATACATGATGTTACCTACTACTATTGTTATATACATGATGTTACATACTACTACTGTTACATACATGATGTTACATACTACTACTGTTACATACATGATGTTACATACTACTACTGTTATATACATGATGTGATGTTACATACTACTACTGATATATACATGATGTTACATACTACTACTGATATATACATGATGTTACATACTACTACTGTTATATACATGATATTACATACTACTACTGTTATATACATGATGTTACATACTACTACTGTTATATACATGATATGTTACATACTACTACTGTTATATACATGATGTTATGTTACATACTACTACTGTTATATACATGATGTTACATACTACTACTGTTATATACATGATGTGATGTTACATACTACTACTGTTATATACATGATGTTACATACTACTACTGTTATATACATGATGTTACATACTACTACTGTTATATACATGATGTGATGTTACATACTACTACTGTTATATACATGATGTTACATACTACTACTGTTATATACATGATGTTACATACTACTACTGTTATATACATGATGTGATGTTACATACTACTACTGTTATATACATGATGTTACATACTACTACTGTTATATACATGATGTGTTACCTACTACTACTATTATATACATGATGTGATGTTACATACTACTACTATATACATACATGATGATATTACCATACTACTACTGTTATATACATGATGTTACATACTACTACTGTTATATACATGATGTGATGTTACATACTACTACTGTTATATACATGATGTTACATACTACTACTGTTATATACATGATGTTTACTACTGTTACATACTACTACTACTGTTATATACATGATGTTACATACTACTACTGTTATATACATGATGTGATGTTACATACTACTACTGTTATATACATGATGTTACATACTACTACTGTTATATACATGATGTTACATACTACTACTGTTATATACATGATGTTACATACTACTACTGATATATACATGATGTTACATACTACTACTGTTATATACATGATGTTACATACTACTACTGTTATATACATGATGTGATGTTACATACTACTACTATATTATATACATGATGTTATACTACTGACTATTATACATGATACTACTACTATTATATACATGATGTACATGTACATACTACTACTGTTATATACATGATATTACATACTACTATCTTATATACATGATGTACATACTACTACTTATATATACATGATGTTACATACTACTACTGTTATATACATGATGTTACATACTACTACTGTTATATACATGATGTTACATACTACTACTGTTATATACATGATGTTACATACTACTACTGTTATATACATGATGTTACATACTACTACTGTTATATACATGATGTTACATACTACTACTGTTACATACATGATGTTACCTACTACTACTGTTACATACATGATGTGATGTTACATACTACTACTGTTATATACATGATGTTACATACTACTACTGTTATATACATGATGTGATGTTACATACTACTACTGTTATATACATGATATGTTACATACTACTACTGTTATATACATGATGATGTTACATACTACTACTGTTATATACATGATGTTACATACTACTACTGATATATACATGATGTGTTACATACTACTACTGTTATATACATGATGTTACATACTACTACTGTTATATACATGATGTGATGTTACATACTACTACTGATATATACATGATGTTACATACTACTACTGTTATATACATGATGTTACATACTACTACTGTTATATACATGATGTGATGTTACCTACTACTACTGTTATATACATGATGTGATGTTACCTACTACTACTGTTATATACATGATGTTACATACTACTACTGTTATATACATGATGTGATGTTACATACTACTACTGTTATATACATGATGTTACATACTACTACTGTTATATACATGATGTGATGTTACATACTACTACTGATATATACATGATGTTACATACTACTACTGTTATATACATGATGTGATGTTACATACTACTACTGTTATATACATGATGTTACATACTACTACTGTTATATACATGATGTGATGTTACATACTACTACTGTTATATACATGATGTTACATACTACTACTGTTATATACATGATGTGATGTTACATACTACTACTGATATATACATGATGTTACATACTACTACTGATATATACATGATGTTACATACTACTACTGTTATATACATGATGTGATGTTACATACTACTACTGATATATACATGATGTTACATACTACTACTGTTATATACATGATGTGATGTTACATACTACTACTGTTATATACATGATGTGATGTTACATACTACTACTGATATATACATGATGTTACATACTACTACTGTTATATACATGATGTTACATACTACTACTGTTATATACATGATGTGATATTTACATACTACTACTGATATATACATGATGTTACATACTACTACTGATATATACATGATGTTACATACTACTACTGTTATATACATGATGTGATGTTACATACTACTACTGATATATACATGATGTTACATACTACTACTGTTATATACATGATGTGATGTTACATACTACTACTGTTATATACATGATGTGATGTTACATACTACTACTGATATATACATGATGTTACATACTACTACTGATATATACATGATGTTACATACTACTACTGTTATATACATGATGTGATGTTACATACTACTACTGATATATACATGATGTTACATACTACTACTGTTATATACATGATGTGATGTTACATACTACTACTGATATATACATGATGTTACATACTACTACTGTTATATACATGATGTGATGTTACATACTACTACTGATATATACATGATGTTACATACTACTACTGATATATACATGATGTTACATACTACTACTGTTATATACATGATGTGATGTTACATACTACTACTGTTATATACATGATGTTACCTACTACTACTGTTATATACATGATGTGATGTTACATACTACTACTGATATATACATGATGTTACATACTACTACTGTTATATACATGATGTGATGTTACATACTACTACTGTTACATACATGATGTTACATTCTACTACTGTTACATACATGATGTTACATACTACTACTGTTACATACATGATGTTACCTACTACTACTGTTATATACATGATGTGATGTTACATACTACTACTGTTATATACATGATGTGATGTTACATACTTCTACTGTTACATACATGATGTTACATACTACTACCGTTACATACATGATGTTACATACTACTACTGTTATATACATGATGTTACATACTACTACTGATATATACATGATATTTACATACTACTACTGTTATATACATGATGTTACATACTACTACTGTTATATACATGATGTGATGTTACATACTACTACTGTTATATACATGATGTTACATACTACTACTGTTATATACATGATGTGATGTTACATACTACTACTGTTACATACATGATGTTACATACTACTACTGATATATACATGATGTGATACTCTACTACTACTGTTATATACATGATGTTACATACTACTACTGTTATATACATGATGTTACATACTACTACTGTTATATACATGATGTGATGTTACATACTACTACTGTTATATACATGATGTTACATACTACTACTGTTACATACATGATGTTACATACTACTACTGTTATATACATGATGTGATGTTACATACTACTACTGTTATATACATGATGTTACATACTACTACTGTTATATACATGATGTTACATACTACTACTGTTATATACATGATGTTACATACTACTACTGTTATATACATGATGTGATGTTACATACTACTACTGTTATATACATGATGTTACATACTACTACTGTTATATACATGATGTTACATACTACTACTGTTATATACATGATGTGATGTTACATACTACTACTGTTATATACATGATGTTACATACTACTACTGTTATATACATGATGTTACATACTACTACCGTTACATACATGATGTTACCTACTACTACTGTTACATACATGATGTTACATACTACTACTGATATATACATGATGTTACCTACTACTACTGTTATATACATGATGTTACATACTACTACTGTTATATACATGATGTGATGTTACATACTACTACTGTTATATACATGATGTTACATACTACTACTGTTATATACATGATGTGATGTTACATACTACTACTGTTACATACATGATGTTACATACTACTACTGATATATACATGATGTTACCTACTACTACTGTTATATACATGATGTTACATACTACTACTGTTATATACATGATGTTACATACTACTACTGTTATATACATGATGTTACATACTACTACTGTTATATACATGATGTTACCTACTACTATTGTTATATACATGATGTTACATACTACTACTGTTATATACATGATGATGTTACATACTACTACTGTTATATACATGATGTGATGATGTTACATACTACTACTGTTATATACATGATGTTACATACTACTACTGTTATATACATGATGTTACATACTACTACTGTTATATACATGATGTTACATACTACTACTGTTATATACATGATGTTACATACTACTACTGTTATATACATGATGTTACATACTACTACTGTTATATACATGATGTTACATACTACTACCGTTACATACATGATGTTACCTACTACTACTGTTACATACATGATGTGATGTTACATACTACTACTGATATATACATGATGTTACCTACTACTACTGTTATATACATGATGTTACATACTACTACTGTTACATACATGATGTTACATACTACTACTGTTACATACATGATGTTACATACTACTACTGTTATATACATGATGTTACATACTACTACTGTTATATACATGATGTTACATACTACTACTGTTATATACATGATGTTACATACTACTACTGTTATATACATGATGTTACCTACTACTACTGTTATATACATGATGTTACATACTACTACTGTTATATACATGATGTTACATACTACTACTGATATATACATGATGTGATGTTACATACTACTACTGTTATATACATGATGTTACATACTACTACTGTTATATACATGATGTGATGTTACATACTACTACTGATATATACATGATGTTACATACTACTACTGTTATATACATGATGTTACCTACTACTACTGTTACATACATGATGTTACATACTACTACTGTTATATACATGATCTTTACATACTACTACTGTTATATACATGATGTTACCTACTACTACTGTTATATACATGATGTTACATACTACTACTGTTATATACATGATGTGATGTTACATACTACTACTGTTATATACATGATGTTACCTACTACTACTGTTATATACATGATGTTACATACTACTACTGTTATATACATGATGTGATGTTACATACTACTACTGATATATACATGATGTTACATACTACTACTGTTATATACATGATGTTACCTACTACTACTGTTACATACATGATGTTACCTACTACTACTGTTACATACATGATGTTACATACTACTACTGTTATATACATGATGTTACATACTACTACTGTTATATACATGATGTTACCTACTACTACTGTTATATACATGATGTTACATACTACTACTGTTATATACATGATGTTACATACTACTACTGTTATATACATGATGTTACATACTACTACTGTTATATACATGATGTGATGTTACATACTACTACTGTTACATACATGATGTTACATACTACTACTGTTACATACATGATGTTACATACTACTACTGTTATATACATGATGTTACATACTACTACTGTTATATACATGATGTTACATACTACTACTGTTATATACATGATGTTACCTACTACTACTGTTATATACATGATGTTACATACTACTACTGTTATATACATGATGTGATGTTACATACTACTACTGTTATATACATGATGTTACATACTACTACCGTTACATACATGATGTTACCTACTACTACTGTTACATACATGATGTTACCTACTACTACTGTTATATACATGATGTTACATACTACTACTGATATATACATGATGTGATGTTACATACTACTACTGTTACATACATGATGTTACATACTACTACTGATATATACATGATGTGATGTTACATACTACTACTGTTACATACATGATGTTACCTACTACTACTGTTATATACATGATGTGATGTTACATACTACTACTGATATATACATGATGTGATGTTACCTACTACTACTGTTACATACATGATGTTACCTACTACTACTGTTATATACATGATGTTACATACTACTACTGATATATACATGATGTGATGTTACATACTACTACTGTTATATACATGATGTTACATACTACTACTGTTATATACATGATGTTACATACTACTACTGTTATATACATGATGTTACCTACTACTACTGTTATATACATGATGTTACATACTACTACCGTTACATACATGATGTGATGTTACATACTACTACTGTTATATACATGATGTTACATACTACTACTGTTATATACATGATGTTACATACTACTACTGTTATATACATGATGTTACCTACTACTACTGTTATATACATGATGTTACATACTACTACTGTTATATACATGATGTGATGTTACATACTACTACTGATATATACATGATGTGATGTTACATACTACTACTGTTACAAACATGATGTGATGTTACATACTACTACTGTTATATACATGATGTTACATACTACTACTGTTATATACATGATGTTACATACTACTACTGTTATATACATGATGTGATGTTACATACTACTACTGTTACAAACATGATGTGATGTTACATACTACTACTGTTATATACATGATGTTACATACTACTACTGTTATATACATGATGTTACATACTACTACTGTTATATACATGATGTTACCTACTACTACTGTTATATACATGATGTTACATACTACTACTGTTATATACATGATGTTACATACTACTACTGTTACATACATGATGTGATGTTACATACTACTACTGTTATATACATGATGTTACATACTACTACTGTTATATACATGATGTTACATACTACTACTGTTATATACATGATGTTACCTACTACTACTGTTATATACATGATGTTACATACTACTACCGTTACATACATGATGTGATGTTACATACTACTACTGTTATATACATGATGTTACCTACTACTACTGTTATATACATGATGTTACATACTACTACTGTTATATACATGATGTTACATACTACTACTGATATATACATGATGTTACATACTACTACTGTTATATACATGATGTTACATACTACTACTGATATATACATGATGTTACATACTACTACTGTTATATACATGATGTTACATACTACTACTGTTATATACATGATGTTACATACTACTACTGATATATACATGATGTTACATACTACTACTGTTATATACATGATGTTACCTACTACTACTGTTATATACATGATGTTACATACTACTACTGTTATATACATGATGTTACATACTACTACTGATATATACATGATGTTACATACTACTACTGTTATATACATGATGTTACATACTACTACTGATATATACATGATGTTACATACTACTACTGTTATATACATGATGTTACATACTACTACTGTTATATACATGATGTTACATACTACTACTGATATATACATGATGTTACATACTACTACTGTTATATACATGATGTTACATACTACTACTGATATATACATGATGTTACATACTACTACTGTTATATACATGATGTTACATACTACTACCGTTACATACATGATGTGATGTTACATACTACTACTGTTATATACATGATGTTACCTACTACTACTGGTTACATACATGATGTGATATTTACATACTACTACTGTTATATACATGATGTTACATACTACTACTGTTATATACATGATGTTACATACTACTACTGATATATACATGATGTTACATACTACTACTGTTATATACATGATATTTACTACTACTACATATATACATGATGTTACATACTACTACATACTACCTGTTATATACATGATGTTACCTACTACTACTGTTATATACATGATGTTACATACTACTACTGTTATATACATGATGTTACATACTACTACTGATATATACATGATGTTACATACTACTACTGTTATATACATGATGTTACATACTACTACTGATATATACATGATGTTACATACTACTACTGTTATATACATGATGTTACATACTACTACTGTTATATACATGATGTTACATACTACTACTGATATATACATGATGTTACATACTACTACTGTTATATACATGATGTTACATACTACTACTGATATATACATGATGTTACATACTACTACTGTTATATACATGATGTTACATACTACTACCGTTACATACATGATGTGATGTTACCTACTACTACTGTTATATACATGATGTTACCTACTACTACTGTTATATACATGATGTTACATACTACTACTGTTATATACATGATGTTACATACTACTACTGATATATACATGATGTTACATACTACTACTGTTATATACATGATGTTACATACTACTACTGATATATACATGATATTTACATACTACTACTGTTATTATATACATGATATTTACATACTACTACTGTTATATACATGATGTTACATACTACTACCGTTACATACATGATGTGATGTTACCTACTACTACTGTTATATACATGATGTTACATACTACTACCGTTACATACATGATGTGATGTTACATACTACTACTGATATATACATGATGTTACCTACTACTACTGTTATATACATGATGTTACATACTACTACTGTTACATACATGATGTGATGTTACATACTACTACTGTTATATACATGATGTTACATACTACTACTGTTATATACATGATGTGATGTTACATACTACTACCGTTACATACATGATGTGATGTTACATACTACTACTGATATATACATGATGTTACCTACTACTACTGTTATATACATGATGTTACATACTACTGCTGTTATATACATGATGTTACATACTACTACTGTTACATACATGATGTGATGTTACATACTACTACTGTTATATACATGATGTTACATACTACTACTGATATATACATGATGTTACCTACTACTACTGTTATATACATGATGTTACATACTACTACCGTTACATACATGATGTTACATACTACTACTGTTATATACATGATGTTACATACTACTGCTGTTATATACATGATGTTACATACTACTACTGTTACATACATGATGTGATGTTACATACTACTACTGTTATATACATGATGTTACATACTACTACTGATATATACATGATGTTACCTACTACTACTGTTATATACATGATGTTACATACTACTACTGATATATACATGATGTTACCTACTACTACTGTTATATACATGATGTTACATACTACTACTGTTATATACATGATGTTACCTACTACTACTGTTATATACATGATGTGATGTTACATACTACTACTGTTATATACATGATGTTACATACTACTACTGTTACATACATGATGTGATGTTACATACTACTACTGTTATATACATGATGTTACATACTACTACTGTTATATACATGATGTTACCTACTACTACTGTTATATACATGATGTTACATACTACTGCTGTTATATACATGATGTTACATACTACTACTGATATATACATGATGTGATGTTACATACTACTACTGATATATACATGATGTTACCTACTACTACTGTTATATACATGATGTTACATACTACTGCTGTTATATACATGATGTTACATACTACTACTGTTACATACATGATGTGATGTTACATACTACTACTGTTACATACATGATGTGATGTTACATACTACTACTGATATATACATGATGTTACCTACTACTACTGTTATATACATGATGTTACATACTACTACTGTTACATACATGATGTGATGTTACATACTACTACTGATATATACATGATGCATTTACTACTACTACTGTTATATACATGATGTTACATACTACTGCTGTTATATACATGATGTTACATACTACTACTGTTACATACATGATGTGATGTTACATACTACTACTGATATATACATGATGTTACCTACTACTACTGTTATATACATGATGTTACATACTACTACTGATATATACATGATGTGATGTTACATACTACTACTGATATATACATGATGTTACCTACTACTACTGTTATATACATGATGTTACATACTACTACTGTTATATACATGTTGTTACATACTACTACTGTTATATACATGATGTTACATACTACTACTGTTATATACATGATATTACCTACTACTACTGTTATATACATGATGTGATGTTACATACTACTACTGTTACAAACATGATGTGATGTTACATACTACTACTGTTATATACATGATGTTACCTACTACTACTGTTATATACATGATGTGATGTTACATACTACTACTGTTACATACATGATGTTACATTCTACTACTGATATATACATGATGTGATGTTACCTACTACTACTGATATATACATGATGTTACATACTACTACTGTTATATACATGATGTTACATACTACTACTGTTATATACATGATGTGATGTTACCTACTACTACTGATATATACATGATGTGATGTTACATACTACTACTGTTATATACATGATGTTACCTACTACTACTGTTATATACATGATGTTACATACTACTACAGTTATATACATGATGTGATGTTACATACTACTACTGTTACATACATGATGTTACATTCTACTACTGATATATACATGATGTGATGTTACCTACTACTACTGATATATACATGATGTTACGTACTACTACTGTTATATACATGATGTGATGTTACCTACTACTACTGTTATATACATGATGATGTTACATACTACTACTGTTATATACATGATGATGTTACATACTACTACTGTTATATACATGATGTGATGTTACCTACTACTACTGATATATACATGATGTGATGTTACATACTACTACTGTTATATACATGATGTTACCTACTACTACTGTTATATACATGATGTGATGTTACCTACTACTACTGATATATACATGATGTGATGTTACATACTACTACTGTTATATACATGATGTTACCTACTACTACTGTTATATACATGATGTTACATACTACTACTGTTATATACATGATGTGATGTTACATACTACTACTGTTACATACATGATGTTACATTCTACTACTGATATATACATGATGTGATGTTACCTACTACTACTGATATATACATGATGTTACGTACTACTACTGTTATATACATGATGTGATGTTACATACTACTACTGTTACAAACATGATGTGATGTTACATACTACTACTGTTATATACATGATGTTACCTACTACTACTGATATATACATGATGTTACATACTACTACTGTTACATACATGATGTTACCTACTACTACTGTTATATACATGATGTTACGTACTACTACTGTTATATACATGATGTTACGTACTACTACTGTTATATACATGATGTGATGTTACATACTACTACTGTTACAAACATGATGTGATGTTACATACTACTACTGTTATATACATGATGTTACATACTACTACTGTTACAAACATGATGTGATGTTACATACTACTACTGTTATATACATGATGTTACCTACTACTACTGTTATATACATGATGTGATGTTACATACTACTACTGTTATATACATGATGTTACATACTACTACTGTTACAAACATGATGTGATGTTACATACTACTACTGTTATATACATGATGTTACATACTACTACTGTTATATACATGATGTTACATACTACTACTGTTATATACATGATGTTACATACTACTACTGTTATATACATGATGTTACATACTACTACTGTTATATACATGATGTTACCTACTACTACTGTTATATACATGATGTTACATACTACTACTGTTATATACATGATGTTACATACTACTACTGTTATATACATGATGTTACATACTACTACTGTTATATACATGATGTTACATACTACTACTGTTATATACATGATGTGATGTTACATACTACTACTGTTATATACATGATGTTACCTACTACTACTGTTATATACATGATGTGATGTTACCTACTACTACTGTTATATACATGATGATGTTACATACTACTACTGTTATATACATGATGATGTTACATACTACTACTGTTATATACATGATGTTACATACTACTACTGTTATATACATGATGTGATGTTACATACTACTACTGTTATATACATGATGTGATGTTACCTACTACTACTGTTATATACATGATGATGTTACATACTACTACTGTTATATACATGATGATGTTACATACTACTACTGTTATATACATGATGTTACATACTACTACTGTTATATACATGATGTGATGTTACCTACTACTACTGTTATATACATGATGATGTTACATACTACTACTGTTATATACATGATGTTACATACTACTACTGTTATATACATGATGTGATGTTACATACTACTACTGTTATATACATGATGTGATGTTACCTACTACTACTGTTATATACATGATGTTACATACTACTACTGTTATATACATGATGTTACCTACTACTACTGATATATACATGATGTTACGTACTACTACTGATATATACATGATGTGATGTTACATACTACTACTGTTATATACATGATGTTACATACTACTACTGTTATATACATGATGTTACCTACTACTACTGATATATACATGATGTTACATACTACTACTGTTATATACATGATGTTACATACTACTACTGATATATACATGATGTTACATACTACTACTGTTATATACATGATGTTACATACTACTACTGTTATATACATGATGTTACATACTACTACTGTTATATACATGATGTGATGTTACATACTACTACTGTTATATACATGATGTTACCTACTACTACTGATATATACATGATGTTACATACTACTACTGTTATATACATGATGTTACATACTACTACTGATATATACATGATGTTACATACTACTACTGTTATATACATGATGTTACATACTACTACTGTTATATACATGATGTTACATACTACTACTGTTATATACATGATGTTACATACTACTACTGTTACATACATGATGTTACATACTACTACTGTTACATACATGATGTTACATACTACTACTGTTATATACATGATATTACATACTACTACTGTTATATACATGATGTTACATACTACTACTGTTATATACATGATGTGATGTTACATACTACTACTGTTATATACATGATGTTACCTACTACTACTGATATATACATGATGTTACATACTACTACTGTTATATACATGATGTGATGTTACATACTACTACTGTTATATACATGATGTTACCTACTACTACTGATATATACATGATGTTACGTACTACTACTGATATATACATGATGTTACATACTACTACTGTTATATACATGATGTGATGTTACATACTACTACTGTTATATACATGATGTTACCTACTACTACTGATATATACATGATATTACATACTACTACTGTTATATACATGATGTTACATACTACTACTGTTATATACATGATGTGATGTTACATACTACTACTGTTATATACATGATGTTACCTACTACTACTGATATATACATGATGTTACATACTACTACTGTTATATACATGATGTTACATACTACTACTGATATATACATGATGTTACGTACTACTACTGTTATATACATGATGTTACATACTACTACTGTTATATACATGATGTGATGTTACATACTACTACTGTTATATACATGATGTTACCTACTACTACTGTTATATACATGATGTTACATACTACTACTGTTATATACATGATGTGATGTTACATACTACTACTGTTATATACATGATGTTACATACTACTACTGTTATATACATGATGTTACATACTACTACTGATATATACATGATGTTACATACTACTACTGTTATATACATGATGTGATGTTACATACTACTACTGTTATATACATGATGTTACCTACTACTACTGTTATATACATGATGTTACATACTACTACTGTTATATACATGATGTGATGTTACATACTACTACTGTTATATACATGATGTTACCTACTACTACTGATATATACATGATGTTACATACTACTACTGTTATATACATGATGTTACATACTACTACTGATATATACATGATGTTACGTACTACTACTGATATATACATGATGTTACATACTACTACTGTTATATACATGATGTTACCTACTACTACTGTTATATACATGATGATATTTACATACTACTACTGTTACATACATGATGTGATGTTACATACTACTACTGATATATACATGATGTTACCTACTACTACTGATATATACATGATGTTACATACTACTACTGTTATATACATGATGTTACATACTACTACTGTTATATACATGATGTTACATACTACTACTGATATATACATGATGTTACATACTACTACCGTTACATACATGATGTGATGTTACCTACTACTACTGTTATATACATGATGTTACCTACTACTACTGTTATATACATGATGTTACATACTACTACTGATATATACATGATGTTACATACTACTACCGTTACATACATGATGTGATGTTACCTACTACTACTGATATATACATGATGTTACATACTACTACTGTTATATACATGATGTTACATACTACTACCGTTACATACATGATGTGATGTTACCTACTACTACTGTTATATACATGATGTTACATACTACTACTGATATATACATGATGTGATGTTACATACTACTACTGATATATACATGATGTTACATACTACTACTGATATATACATGATGTTACATACTACTACTGTTATATACATGATGTTACATACTACTACTGTTACATACATGATGTGATGTTACCTACTACTACTGTTATATACATGATGTTACATACTACTACTGATATATACATGATGTTACATACTACTACCGTTACATACATGATGTGATGAGTTACCTACTACTACTGTTATATACATGATGTTACCTACTACTACTGATATATACATGATGTTACATACTACTACAGTTATATACATGATGTTACATACTACTACTGTTATATACATGATGTGATGTTACATACTACTACTGATATATACATGATGTTACATACTACTACTGTTACATACATGATGTGATGTTACATACTACTACTGTTACATACATGATGTGATGTTACATACTACTACTGTTACATACATGATGTGATGTTACCTACTACTACTGTTATATACATGATGTTACCTACTACTACTGATATATACATGATGTTACATACTACTACTGTTACATACATGATGTGATGTTACATACTACTACTGTTACATACATGATGTGATGTTACATACTACTACTGTTACATACATGATGTGATGTTACCTACTACTACTGATATATACATGATGTTACATACTACTACTGTTATATACATGATGTGATGTTACATACTACTACTGATATATACATGATGTTACATACTACTACTGTTACATACATGATGTGATGTTACATACTACTACTGTTACATACATGATGTGATGTTACATACTACTACTGTTATATACATGATGTTACATACTACTACTGATATATACATGATGTTACATACTACTACTGTTACATACATGATGTGATGTTACATACTACTACTGATATATACATGATGTTACATACTACTACTGATATATACATGATGTTACATACTACTACTGTTATATACATGATGTTACATACTACTACTGTTATATACATGATGTTACATACTACTACTGTTACATACATGATGTTACATACTACTACTGATATATACATGATGTTACATACTACTACTGTTATATACATGATGTTACATACTACTACTGTTACATACATGATGTTACATACTACTACCGTTACATACATGATGTGATGTTACCTACTACTGTTATATACATGATGTTACATACTACTACTGTTATATACATGATGTTACCTACTACTACTGTTATATACATGATGTTACATACTACTACTGTTATATACATGATGTTACATACTACTACTGATATATACATGATGTTACATACTACTACTGTTATATACATGATGTTACCTACTACTACTGTTATATACATGATGTTACATACTACTACTGTTATATACATGATGTTACCTACTACTACTGTTATATACATGATGTTACATACTACTACTGTTACATACATGATGTGATGTTACCTACTACTACTGATATATACATGATGTTACCTACTACTACTGATATATACATGATGTTACATACTACTACTGTTACATACATGATGTGATGTTACATACTACTACTGATATATACATGATGTTACATACTACTACTGATATATACATGATGTTACATACTACTACTGTTATATACATGATGTTACATACTACTACTGTTATATACATGATGTTACATACTACTACTGTTATATACATGATGTTACATACTACTACTGTTATATACATGATGTTACCTACTACTACTGTTATATACATGATGTTACATACTACTACTGTTATATACATGATGTTACATACTACTACTGTTATATACATGATGTGATGTTACATACTACTACTGATATATACATGATGTTACATACTACTACTGTTATATACATGATGTTACATACTACTACTGTTATATACATGATGTTACATACTACTACTGTTATATACATGATGTTACATACTACTACTGTTATATACATGATGTGATGTTACATACTACTACTGATATATACATGATGTTACATACTACTACTGTTATATACATGATGTTACCTACTACTACTGTTATATACATGATGTTACATACTACTACTGTTATATACATGATGTTACATACTACTACTGTTATATACATGATGTTACATACTACTACTGTTACATACATGATGTTACATACTACTACTGTTATATACATGATGTTACCTACTACTACTGTTATATACATGATGTTACATACTACTACTGTTATATACATGATGTTACATACTACTACTGTTATATACATGATGTTACATACTACTACTGTTATATACATGATGTTACATACTACTACTGTTATATACATGATGTTACATACTACTACTGTTATATACATGATGTTACATACTACTACTGTTATATACATGATGTTACCTACTACTACTGTTATATACATGATGTTACATACTACTACTGTTATATACATGATGTTACATACTACTACTGATATATACATGATGTTACCTACTACTACTGTTATATACATGATGTGATGTTACATACTACTACTGATATATACATGATGTTACATACTACTACTGATATATACATGATGTTACATACTACTACTGTTATATACATGATGTGATGTTACATACTACTACTGATATATACATGATGTTACATACTACTACTGATATATACATGATGTTACATACTACTACTGTTATATACATGATGTGATGTTACATACTACTACTGATATATACATGATGTTACATACTACTACTGATATATACATGATGTTACATACTACTACTGTTATATACATGATGTTACATACTACTACTGTTACATACATGATGTTACATACTACTACTGATATATACATGATGTTACATACTACTACTGTTATATACATGATGTTACATACTACTACCGTTACATACATGATGTTACATACTACTACTGTTATATACATGATGTTACATACTACTACCGTTACATACATGATGTTACCTACTACTACTGTTACATACATGATGTTACCTACTACTACTGATATATACATGATGTTACCTACTACTACTGTTATATACATGATGTTACATACTACTACTGTTATATACATGATGTTACATACTACTACCGTTACATACATGATGTTACCTACTACTACTGTTACATACATGATGTTACCTACTACTACTGATATATACATGATGTTACCTACTACTACTGTTACATACATGATGTTACATACTACTACCGTTACATACATGATGTTACATACTACTACTGTTATATACATGATGTGATGTTACATACTACTACTGTTACATACATGATGTTACATACTACTACTGTTATATACATGATGTGATGTTACATACTACTACTGATATATACATGATGTGATGTTACATACTACTACTGTTATATACATGATGTTACATACTACTACTGATATATACATGATGTTACATACTACTACTGTTATATACATGATGTTACATACTACTACTGTTATATACATGATGTGATGTTACCTACTACTACTGATATATACATGATGTGATGTTACATACTACTACTGTTATATACATGATGTTACATACTACTACTGATATATACATGATGTTACATACTACTACTGTTATATACATGATGTTACATACTACTACTGTTATATACATGATGTTACATACTACTACTGATATATACATGATGTTACATACTACTACTGATATATACATGATGTGATGTTACATACTACTACTGATATATACATGATGTTACATACTACTACTGTTATATACATGATGTGATGTTACATACTACTACTGATATATACATGATGTTACATACTACTACTGTTATATACATGATGTTACCTACTACTACTGTTATATACATGATGTGATGTTACATACTACTACTGTTACATACATGATGTTACATTCTACTACTGATATATACATGATGTTACCTACTACTACTGTTACATACATGATGTTACATACTACTACTGTTATATACATGATGTTACATACTACTACTGTTACATACATGATGTTACATACTACTACTGTTAAATACATGATGTTACATACTACTACCGTTACATACATGATGTGATGTTACATACTACTACTGTTATATACATGATGTTACATACTACTACTGTTATATACATGATGTTACCTACTACTACTGTTACATACATGATGTTACCTACTACTACTGTTATATACATGATGTGATGTTACATACTACTACTGTTACATACATGATGTTACATACTACTACTGTTAAATACATGATGTTACATACTACTACCGTTACATACATGATGTGATGTTACATACTACTACTGTTATATACATGATGTTACATACTACTACTGTTATATACATGATGTTACCTACTACTACTGTTACATACATGATGTTACCTACTACTACTGTTATATACATGATGTGATGTTACATACTACTACTGTTACATACATGATGTTACATACTACTACTGTTAAATACATGATGTTACATACTACTACCGTTAAATACATGATGTTACCTACTACTACTGTTACATACATGATGTTACATACTACTACTGTTATATACATGATGTTACATACTACTACTGTTACATACATGATGTTACATACTACTACTGTTAAATACATGATGTTACATACTACTACCGTTACATACATGATGTGATGTTACATACTACTACTGTTATATACATGATGTTACATACTACTACTGTTATATACATGATGTTACCTACTACTACTGTTACATACATGATGTTACATACTACTACTGTTACATACATGATGTTACATACTACTACTGTTACATACATGATGTTACATACTACTACTGTTATATACATGATGATGTTACATACTACTACTGATATATACATGATGTTACATACTACTACTGATATATACATGATGTTACATACTACTACTGTTATATACATGATGTTACATACTACTACTGATATATACATGATGTTACATACTACTACTGTTACATACATGATGTTACATACTACTACCGTTACATACATGATGTGATGTTACATACTACTACTGTTACATACATGATGTTACATTCTACTACTGTTACATACATGATGTTACATACTACAACTGTTACATACATGATGTTACATACTACTACTGTTATATACATGATGATGTTACATACTACTACTGATATATACATGATGTTACATACTACTACCGTTACATACATGATGTTTTGTTACATACTACTGTTATATACTTGATGTTACATACTACTACCGTTACATACATGATGTGATGTTACATACTACTACTGTTACAAACATGATGTTACATACTACTACTGTTACATACATGATGTTACATACTACTACTGTTACATATACGATGTGATGTTACATACTACTACTGTTACATACATGATGTTACATACTACTACTGTTACATACATGATGTTACATACTACTACTGATATATACATGTTGTTACATACTACTACTGTTATATACATGATGTTACATACTACTACTGTTACATACATGTTACATACTACTACTGTTACATACATGATGTTACATACTACTACCGTTACATACATGTTTTGTTACATACTACTGTTATATACATGATGTTACATACTACTACCGTTACATACATGATGTGATGTTACATACTACTACTGTTACATACATGATGTTACATACTACTACTGGTATATACATGATGTTACATACTACTACCGTTACATACATGATGTGATGTTACATACTACTACTGTTACATACATGATGTGATGTTACATACTACTACTGTTACATACATGATGTTACATACTACTACTGTTACATACATGATGTTCCATACTACTACTGTTACATACATGATGTTCCATACTACTACTGTTACATACACGATGTGATGTTACGTGTAGGAAATCAAAGTTCTCAATGAATTAAAATAGATATGAATCGTTCATGTGCCATCTCTCTGTTTATTATCATATTATTATCATCATCATTGTTATCATGGTCCAAGAAGGATAAAAGCATATTCATATGTACAGTACTACAAATAAGTACATACAGTAAGAGTATAGCTGTCACGACTTCGGCTCCGAAGTCGGCTCCTCTCCTTGTTTCGGGCGGCGTGCGGCGTGCGGCGTGCGGCGTTCGGCGGTCGGCAGTCTTCTAGCCATCGTCGATCCACATTTCATTTTTCCATTTGTTTTTGTCTGTGTTTTCCACACCTGGTTTCAATTCCCTCATTTCCATGTTTTTGTACATAACCCTCTGCCCCCATGTCTTTGTGTGGGATTGTTGTTTGTAGTGCTTGTTGCACATTATTTTGACTGGTGCGTTAACGGGTCGTTTGTACCCGTTTACTCTCGTGTTGTTTTGAACCCGTTGGGTTGTCTATTAAACGACTACGAGTATTACCCAGTTTTGCTCCTCAGCGCCTGACTTCTCTGCCACCAGTTACGCAAACCCCTTACAACAGCTACACATAGGACAAATAATGTACAAACAATACTGTACATCTAGGTACAATGCCATCAGAAACTTTTGTCCACATTTTGTTGTGTCACTGGCCTACACACACACAATACCTCATAATGTCCAAGTGGAATTATGTTTTCAGACATTTTTTACAAATTAATAAAACATTTAGAAGCTTAAAATGTCTTGAGTCAATAACTATTCAACCCTTTTGTTATCGCAAGCTTAAATAAGTTCAGGAGAGAAAATGTGCTTAACAAGTCACATAATAAGTTGCATGGACTCCCTCTGTAGTGCAATAATAGTGTTTAACATGTTTGAACGACTACCTCGTCTCTGTACCCCAACACATACAATAATCTGGAAGGTCCCTCAATCGAATAGTTAATTTCGAACACAGATTCAACCGCAAAAACCAGGGGAGGTTTTCCAATGCCTCGCAAAGAAGGGCTCCTATTGGTAGATGGGTAAAAAAAAGCAGACATTGAATATCCCTTTTAGCATGGTGAAGTTATTAATTACACTTTGGATGGTGTATCAGTACACCCCAGTCACTACAAAGATACAGGCGTCCTTCCTAACTCAGTTGGATGGTGTATCAATACACCCAGTCACTACAAACATACAGGCGTACTTCCTAAATCAGTTGCCAGAGAGGAAGGAAACCGCTCAGGGATTTCACCATGAGGCCAATGGTGACTTTAAAATCAACGACATTGTAGTTACTCCAAAATACTAACCTAAATGAGTGAAAAGAGGGAAGCCTGTAGAGAAAAAAAAATATTCCAAAGCATGCATCCTGTTTGCAATAAGGCACTAAAGTAAAACAGAAAAAAAAAATTGGCAAAGAAATGAATACAAAGTGTTATGTTTGGAGCAAATCCAACACAACACATCACTGAGCACCACTCTCCATATTCTCAAGCATGGTGGTGGCTGCATAATGTTATGGGTATGCTTGTCATCGGAAAGGACTAGGGAGTTTTTTTAAGACAGAAAATAAATGGAATAGAGCTAAGCACAGGCAAAATCCTAGAGGAAAACCTGATTCAGTCTGCTTTGCAACAGACACCGGGAGACAAATTCCCCTTTTAGTGAGGCTACACTGAGTGTACAAAACATTAGGAACTCTTTCCATGACAGACTGGCCAGGTGAATCCTGGTGAAAGCTATGAGCCCTTATTGATGTCACTTGTTAAATCCACTTCAATCAGTGTAGATGAAGGGGAGGAGACGGGTTAAAGAAGGATTTTTAAGCTTTGAGACAAATGGAGACATGGATTGTGTATGTAGTGCCATTCACAGGGTGAATGGGCAAGACAAAAGACTTAAGTGCCTTTGAACAGGGTATGGTAATACGTTCCAGGCGCACCGGTTTGAGTGTCAAGAACTGCAACGCTGCTGGGTTTTTAAAGGCTCAACAGTTTCCTGTGTGTATCAAGAATGGTCCACCAAACTAAGGACATCCAGCCAACTTGACACAACTGTGGGAAGCATTGGGACAAACATGGGCCAGCATCCCTGTGGAACGCTTTCGACACCTTGTAGAGTCCATGGTCCCGACGAATTGAGGCTGTTCTGAGGGCAAAAATAGGGGGTGCGACTCAATAGTAGGAAGCTGTTCATAATGTTTTGTACACTCAGTGTTGATTACCAAGACGCTATTGAATGTTCCTGAGTGTCCTAGTTACAGTTTTAACTTAAATCGTCTTGAAAAATCTATGGCAAGACTTGAAAATGGCTGTCTAGCAATGATCAACAACCAACTTGACAGAGCTAGAAGAATTTGAAAAAGAATAATGGGCAAATATTGTCCTAATCCAGATATTAAAAGCTCTTAGAGACTCAGAAAAACTCACAGCTGTATTTGCTGGTAAAGGTGATTACAGTTGAAGTCGGAAGTTTACGTTCACCTTAGCCAAATACATTTAAACTCAGTTTTTCACAATTCCTGACATTTAATCCTAGTAAAATTCCCTGTCTTAGGTCAGTTAGGATCACCACTTTATTTTAAGAATGTGAAATGTCAGAATAATAGTAGAGAGAATGATTTTATTTCAGCTTTTATTTCTTTCACCACATTCCCAGTAGGTCAGAAGTTTACATACACTCAATTAGTATTTGGTAGCATTGCCTTTACATTGTTTAACTTGGGTCAAACGTTTCGGGTAGCCTTCCACAAGCTTCCCACAATAGGTGAATTTTGGCCCATTCCTCCTGACAGAGCTGGTGTAACTGGGTCAGGTTTGTAGACCTCCTTGCTGGCACACACTTTTTCAGTTCTGCCCACAAATTTTCTATGGGATTGAGGTCAGGGCTTTGTGATGGCCACTCCAATACCTTGACTTTGTTGTCCTTAAGCCATTTTTCCACAACTTTGGAAGTATGCTTGGGGTCATTGTATATTTGGAAGACCCATTGGCGACCAAGCTTTAACTTCCTGACTGATGTCTTGAGATGTTGCTTCAATATATCCACATAATTTTCCTTCCTCATGATGCCATCTATTTTGTGAAGTGCACCAGTCCCTCCTGCAGCAGTCCCTCCTGAAGTGCACCAGTCCCTCCCTCCTAGTCTAAAGAAGGCCAGATGTATTGCTTTTTTAATCAGAACAACAGTTTTCAGCTGTGCTAACATAATTGCAAAAGGGTTTTCTAATGATCAATTAGCCTTTTAAAATGATCAACTTGGATTAGCTAACACAACGTGCCATTGGAACACAGGAGTGATGGTTGCTGATAATGGGCCTATGTAGATATTCCATAAAGAAATCAGCCGTTTCCAACTACAATAGTCATTTACAACATTAACAATGTCTACACTGTATTTCTGATAAATTTGATGTAATTTTAATGGCCAAAAAATGTGCTTTTCTTTCAAAAACAAGGACATTTCTAATTGACCCCAAACTTTTGAACGGTAGTGTATATTTGTAGTTACACCTATCTTTGTCATTAGGACAAAGAGGAGCAGGAGAAAGAGGAAGAGGAGTTAGGGGAGGAGGAGAATTAAGAGGAAGAAGGGGAGGAGGAGGTGAAAGAAGAGGAGGTGGAGGAAGAGGAGGAGGAGGAGGAGGTAGAGGAGGAGGAGGGAGAGGAAGAGGAGGAGGAGGAAGAGGAAGAAGAGGAGGAGGAGGGTAGAGGAGGAGCAGGAGGAGAAAGAAGAGGATGAAGAGGAGGAGGAGGGGCAATAATCAGAACTCCTTACACCTCTGAACTATCTGCATCACTACCTCCTCCTCCTCTTTCTCCTCCTCTCCTGTTCCTCCCATTCCCTCCTCCTCCTCCTCTCCTGTTCTTCCCCTCCTCTCCTCCTCCTCCTCCTCCTCCTCTTTCTCCTCCTCTCCTGTTCTTCCCCTCCTCTCCTCCTTGGGGCAATGCTGTCCTTGAGGAAGAGGAGAAAGAAGAGGAGGAGAGGCAATCCGCTGAGCTGATTGCCTCTCTCCTAACAAACACAGCGTACACCACCACACCTCCCAGACACCCTACCACCAGCACCACCACCGCTAGTGTCACGGACCCCTCGGCCCCATCCAAGGTCTCCCTCTCTGGGCTTCCCACCGGACCTTCCCCCCTCTCCTGGAGCTCCCAGTCCATCAGGGGACCTTCGGCCCAGCTCTGCCCGAGGCTGGGTGCTCTCTGCAAGTGGATGTGTTGGAGGTTGGTCCCCCTGTCCTGGTCCTCTCCTCTCTCTTTCTCTGGAGCTTCTCTCTTCTGGCGCCCCCCGCTGGAGATAACGTGGTGCTGCAGGAACAGACTCCGCTTGCCGACAGCGTGATTATGGTTGTTGTAGTTGCGGTTGCCGTGGTCCCTGGAGCGCACGGTGTAGACGGCGTGGATGTACCACTCATGACCAGCAGCCACCTGATGGAAGAGAGGGATGAAGGGAGGAGCGAGGTAGTTGTCCCACCTAGCTATCTTAAGATAAATGCTGATAAACTGTAAGTCTCTCTGCATGGTAAATGTATAGGTAGGGAGGATGGGAGGACGGATGGAGAGAGGATACGAGGAAGACATGAGGGAGAGAGGGGGGTTTATATGTACGGAGTGGAGATTACTATTTTTTATTCAAAGTGAAAGATTTGACTGGCTGACTGACTGACTGGCTGGCTGATTGACTGACTGGCTGATTGACCGACTAGCAGGCTGATTGATTGGCTGATTGACTGACTGGCTGGCTGACTGGCTGACTGACCGACTGGCTGACTGACCGACTGGCTGACTGACCGACTAGCAGGCTGATTGATTGGCTGATTGACTGACTGGCTGGCTGACTGGCTGACTGACCGACTGGCTGACTGACCGACTGGCTGATTGACTGACTAGCAGGCTGATTGACTGACTAGCAGGCTGATTGACTGACTAGCAGGCTGATTGACTGACTAGCAGGCTGATTGATTGGCTGATTGACCGACTGGCTGATTGACCGACTGGCTGATTGACCGACTGGCTGATTGACTGACTGGCTGACTGACTGGCTGACTGGCTGACTGACTGGCTGGCTGACTGGCTGGCGCTGACTTACTGGCTGGCGCTGACTTACTGGCTGACTTACTGGCTGACTGACTGGCTTATTGACTGGCTGATTGACTGACTGGCTGAGTTGACTGACCTGGAAGAGAGGTGCTGAGGAGAGGCTAAACCCGTCAGCATCAGGTTGAGAGACCAGGGAGAAAGCACCAGGTGTGTCCCCAGCCAGACGGGCCTCAAATCTGATACCTCCAAACTCTACGTCCTGGCTCTCCGGCTCGGCCTGGTCCTGGGAGAGAGAGAGAGTTAAAGAGAAGGGGGCAGAGTCCATATGTTGGTTAAACAATTTTATAATGTTGATGAAGTACACACACACACACACACACACACACACACACACACACACTTACATACCAGTATCTTCAGCCTGTAGAGCAGAGACAGGGCATCGGCAAGGCAACCGTACTCTCCGTTGCTGGGGAGATATTTGGGTATGTAACCGTCAGCGCCGGTACACAGGAAGACCTGCTGTATGTGACACTGGAAGGAGTTGCCTAGCGACTGGACAGGGTCAACCATCACACGCCCGTAGATCACAGAGTCTAGAAGGAGGAGAGGGACTGGTATGGTAACAACATTTAAAATACCAAAATAAAGGACAACAGGATAATTTTGCGAGATATTTTGGGACAGTGTCCTGTACATGAACGCCCCCACCCCCACACACAAACCCCCTCATGTTGTAGTGATAAATCCCCCTCATGTTGTAGTGATAAATCCCCCCTCAAGGTGTAGTGATAAATCCCCCTCATGGTGTAGTGATAAATCCCCCCTCAAGGTGTAGTGATAAATCCCCCCTCACGGTGTAGTGATAAATCCCCCCTCACGGTGTAGTGATAAATCCCCCCTCAAGGTGTAGTGATAAATCCCCCCTCACGGTGTAGTGATAAATCCCCCCTCACGGTGTAGGGATAAATCCCCCCTCAAGGTGTAGGGATAAATCCCCCCTCATGGTGTAGGGATAAATCCCCCTCATCAATTTTTAATTCCGGCTGTAAAACAACTAAATGTGGAATAAGTCAAGGGGTCTGAATACTTTCTGAGGGCTCTGTATCTTTTCATAAGCGCAGCATCACTGCAAGAGACAGGTTGGAATGTCTGACTTAAATACGGGAAAAATCTACCTTTTATTATAAATCAGTGGTGTTTGAATTTGTTTACAAAATGCGGAACATGATTGTTTGGTTGCGGGACGTGGGACAAAGGGCCGAAATGCGGGACTGTCCGACACAACCCTGGACATGTGGTCACCCTAGGGACAAGGCGAGGGGGGAAAAAAAATAATTGAAACAGTGTGTGTGTGTGTGTGTGTATGTGTGTTCTAGGTGTCTGTGTTATGTGTACCTTTACTAAAAGCTATGTCGTCATCCTGTCCGAATCCCATGGACCCGTCAGACAGCCACAGTTCTCTCTTAGACAACAACACCAGGACTGTGTTCAGACTGAACTCTACTGGGACTGGATCACTAACCTGGAAGAGAGAGAGAGAACTTTTATTCTGAAACAAATACTTTTATTTTGAAACATATATACAGATTCCAGTGGGACTGGACCACTGACCTGGAGTGGTGTGGAGTGAGAGTGAGAGAGAGAAAGAGAGAGCAATAGTGTAGACGATCATAGTAAGCACATGAATGTCCTGCTAAATATACACTATATATACAAAAGTATGTGGACACCCCATCAAATTAGTGGATTCGGCTATTTCAGCCACACCTGTTGCTGACAGGTATATAAAATTCGAGCACACAGCCATGCAATCTCCATAGACAAACACTGGCAGTAGAATGACCCGTACTGAAGAGCTCAGTGACGTTCAACGAGGCACCGTCATAGGATGCCACCTTTCCAACAAGTCAGTTTGTCAAATTTCTGCCCTGCTAGGGCTGCCCCGGGTCGACTGTAAGGGCTGTTATTGTGAAGTGGAAACGTCTAGGAGCAACAACGGCTCAGCCGCAAAGTGGTAGGCCACACAAGCTCACAGAACGGGACCGCCTAGTGCCGAAGCACGTAGCACTTAAAAATCATAACCGAGTTCCAAACTGCCTCTGGAAACAAAGTCAGCACAATAACTGTTTGTCAGGAGGTGGGTTTCCGTGGACAAAGAGCCACACGCAAGCCTAAGATCACCATGCGCAATGCCAAACGTCAGCTGGAGTGGTGTAAAGCTCGCCGCCATTGGACTGAATGGGGGATGAATCACGCTTCCCCATCTGGCAGTCCGATGGACGTATCTGGGTTTGGCGGATTCCAGGAGAACGCTACCTGCCTGAATGCATAGCGCCAACTGTAAAGTTTGGTGGAGGAGGAATAATGGTCTGAGGTGGTTTTTCATGGTTCAGGCTAGGGCCCTTCGTTCCAGTGATGGGACATCTACAGCATACAATGACATTCTAGATGATTCTGGACTTCCAACTTTGTGGCAACAGTTTGGGGAAGGCCCTTTCCTGTTTCAGCTTTGACAATGCCTCCGTGCACAAAGCGAGGTCCATACAGAAATGGTTTGTTGAGATCGGTGTGGAAGAACTTGACTGGCCTGCACAGAGCACTGACCTCAACTCCATCCAACACCTTTGGGACGAATTGGAACGCAGACTGCGAGCCAGGCCTAATCGCTCAACATCAGTGCCCGACCTCACTAATGCTCTTGTGGCTGAATGGAAGCAAGTCCCCACAGCAATGTTCCAACATCTAGTGGAAAGGCTTCCCAGAAGAGTGGAGGCTGTTATAGCAGCAATGTTCCAACATCTAGTGGAAAGCCTTCCCAGAAGAGTGGAGGCTGTTATAGCAGCAATGTTCCAACATCTAGTGGAAAGCCTTCCCAGAAGAGTGGAGGCTGTTATAGCAGCAATGTTCCAACATCTAGTGGAAAGCCTTCCCAGAAGAGTGGAGGCTGTTATAGCAGCAATGTCCCAACATCTAGTGGAAAGCCTTCCCAGAAGAGTGGAGGCTGTTATAGCAGCAATGTTCCAACATCTAGTGGAAAGCCTTCCCAGAAGAGTGGAGGCTGTTATAGCAGCAATGTTCCAACATCTAGTGGAAAGCCTTCCCAGAAGAGTGGAGGCTGTTATAGCAGCAATGTCCCAACATCTAGTGGAAAGCCTTCCCAGAAGAGTGGAGGCTGTTATAGCAGCAATGTTCCAACATCTAGTGGAAAGCCTTCCCAGAAGAGTGGAGGCTGTTATAGCAACAATGTCCCAACATCTAGTGGAAAGCCTTCCCAGAAGAGTGGAGGCTGTTGTAGCAGCAAAAGGGGGGGACCAACTCCATATTAAAGCCTTCCCAGAAGAGTGGAGGCTGTTGTAGCAGCAAAAGGGGGGGACCAACTCCATATTAAAGCCTTCCCAGAAGAGTGGAGGCTGTTGTAGCAGCAAAAGGGGGACCAACTCCATATTAATGCCCATGATTTTGGAATGAGATGTCCACATTCTTTTAGTCATGTAGTGTCCACTCTAGTATACAGAGTATCACTCACTCTCACTCTTGACCACTTCAAGATATCCACTTTAACCTTCATGGACAATAAAGTAAAAAAAAAAAACTTGAACTTGACTTGAACTCACCTGTTGGAAGCGTACGTCCAAGCTGAATGAGAGGGCGGGTCTAGGGTGGCAGACCGGGGGGTCAGGGTGCCCCCCCTTAGGGATCAGACAGGGGAGCAGAACCACCGTGTAGGAGCCAGAGTAGTCACGTACCTGACACAGGTAGATATACACACACACACACACACACACACACACACGGGCTTGTAAGTAAGCATTTCACGGTAAGGTTTACACCTGTTGCATTTGGCGCATGTGACAAATACAATTTGATTTGATTTGAAGGGAGCAGAGGAGAGAGGATGTTGGAGGAGATAAGTAGGATGTGGTGGAGTGTGTGGACTCACAGACAGCTGGGACACAAAGCTCCAGGTCTGCAGGGTGTGTGTGAGGGTGGTCTCAGACCGGACCAGAAATAGAGAGAACTGCAGGCCAGGGTGGGCATCTGATGTTACTACTGAGGACCCTGATACACCTGAGGGGAGGGGGAGAGGGAGGGAGGAGGGGTAGAGAGGGTGTGTGAGAGAGAGAGAATGTTGGCCAGCCAATCCCTCCTAAATGACTTGAAGAGGAATCTGCCATGGGAGTGCCACATGGTGACATTAACAGAGTATACTAGAAATTGTAAACATTCTGGGTAGTACCTGGGTGTGACAGAATAAAGTGTCCCCGGGAACGAGCCTCTGTCCTGAAGGTGACCACCAGACGTCCCTCTCCGTTGATACGCATACTGGTGGGGTGCAGAGAGCCTGGAGAGAGGGAGGGAAGTCATGAACTCTCAGTGAAATGCTCAATGTTGTTTAAACATTGTCAAGGTCAATCAGGACCTCCATGATCGTTTAGTTTGGTCTGCCTCCCTATGTTCCAGTGGGTGTCTGTCTGCCTATGTTCCAGTGGGTGTCTGTCTGCCTATGTTCCAGTGTGTCTGTCTGTCTGCCTGCCTATGTTCCAGTGTGTGTGTGTGTCTGTCTGCCTATGTTCCAGTGTGTGTGTGTGTGTCTGTCTGCCTATGTTCCAGTGTGTGTGTGTGTGTCTGTCTGCCTATGTTCCAGTGTGTGTGTGTGTGTGTCTGTCTGCCTATGTTCCAGTGTGTGTGTGTCTGTCTGCCTATGTTCCAGTGTGTGTGTGTGTGTCTGTCTGCCTATGTTCCAGTGTGTGTGTGTGTGTCTGTCTGCCTATGTTCCAGTGTGTGTGTGTGTGTCTGTCTGCCTATGTTCCAGTGTGTGTGTGTGTGTCTGTCTGCCTATGTTCCAGTGTGTGTGTGTGTGTCTGTCTGCCTATGTTCCAGTGTGTGTGTGTGTGTCTGTCTGCCTATGTTCCAGTGTGTGTGTGTGTGTCTGTCTGCCTATGTTCCAGTGTGTGTGTCTGTCTGCCTATGTTCCAGTGTGTGTGTCTGTCTGCCTATGTTCCAGTGTGTGTGTCTGTCTGCCCATGTTCCAGTGTGTGTGTCTGTCTGCCTATGTTCCAGTGTGTGTGTCTGTCTGCCTATGTTCCAGTGTGTGTGTCTGTCTGCCCATGTTCCAGTGTGTGTGTCTGTCTGCCTATGTTCCAGTGTGTGTGTCTGTCTGCCCATGTTCCAGTGTGTGTGTCTGTCTGCCTATGTTCCAGTGTGTGTGTCTGTCTGCCCATGTTCCAGTGTGTGTGTCTGTCTGCCCATGTTCCAGTGTGTGTGTCTGTCTGCCTATGTTCCAGTGTGTGTGTCTGTCTGCCCATGTTCCAGTGTGTGTGTCTGTCTGCCTATGTTCCAGTGTGTGTGTCTGTCTGCCTATGTTCCAGTGTGTGTGTCTGTCTGCCCATGTTCCAGTGTGTGTGTCTGTCTGCCTATGTTCCAGTGTGTGTGTCTGTCTGCCCATGTTCCAGTGTGTGTGTGTGTGTAAGCCTGCGTTCATGCGTGCATCCGACCGTGCTCGTTCCTGTATGTCTGTCCTTATGTCTGTAGCCTACCTTGCAGCGGAGCATCGGGAGGGCTGCCTATCCCGTCACGCCACAGGATGGACGTGTCATAGGTGAAGGTCATGCGGAGGTCAGATCGGAGGTCAAAGGTGAGCCAGCCGCCAGGGGCCGAGGGGGAGTGGAACACGTAGGACACGAATAGAGGGACACGTAACGTCACATACGACTGGACCGCATTCAGGACCTAAACGGAGACAGACACGTTCAGAACCTAAATACAGGTGATTGGACAGAGACAGACACGTTCAGGACCTAAAAGGGGAAATCTTGAAAATGTTCTCAAATGTGATGTTTTGGTGCCTCTAGGAAGCTGAATGAGGACGGTATTACCTTGTCTCTGTGTTGTACCTTTCTGCATGCATTTTGTATATTTTTTGGGGATGTGTGTAATGTCTGTAATTCAAGGGCTCATCTGTAAACTACACCTTGGTCTCAGTTTGACTCCCTGATAAAACAAAGGTTAAATGAATAAACAAAGAAAACAAAGTACCAATGAAAAAGACAGGACACTAGGGTGTGAGGTACGTAGGGCAGGCTAAAGGAAGTCTGGTACCATTTGGAGGAAGCCTGCCAGAGTCTTTGCTTTAACCTGTCCAGTCAAATCCATATGAAGGAAAATAGATAAGCGCAGGAAGTAGCATTAGAGATAAGGGGAGGAAGTAGCATTAGAGATAAGCGGAGGAAGTAGAATTAGAGATGAGGGGAGGAAGTAGAATTAGAGATAAGGAGAGGACGTAGCATTAGAGATAAGGGGAGGAAGTAGCATTAGAGATAAGGGGAGGAAGTAGCATTAGGGATAAGGGGAGGAAGTAGCATTAGAGATAAGGGGAGGAAGTAGCATTAGAGATACAGGGAGGAAGTAGCATTAGAGATAAGGGGAGGACGTAGCATTAGAGATAAGGGGAGGAAGTAGCATTAGAGATAAGGGGAGGACGTAGCATTAGAGATACAGGAAGGAAGTAGCATTAGAGATAAGGGGAGGAAGTAGCATTAGAGATACAGGGAGGAAGTAGCATTAGAGATAAGGGGAGGATGTATCATTAGAGATACAGGGAGGAAGTAGCATTAGAGATAATGGGAGGAAGTAGCATTAGAGATACGGGGAGGAAGTAGCATTAGAGATAAGGCGAGGACGTAACATTAGAGATAAGGCGAGGACGTAGCATTAGAGATAAGGCGAGGAAGTAGCATTAGAGATAAGGGGAGGAAGTAGCATTAGAGATAAGGCGAGGACGTAACATTAGAGATAAGGCGAGGACGTAGCATTAGAGATAAGGGGAGGAAGTAGCATTAGAGATAAGGGGAGGAAGTAGAACTAGAGATAAGGAGAGGACGTAGCATTAGAGATAAGGGGAGGACGTAGCATTAGAGATAAGGGGAGGAAGTAGAACTAGAGATAAGGAGAGGACGTAGCATTAGAGATAAGGAGAGGACGTAGCATTAGAGATAAGGGGAGGACGTAGCATTAGAGATAAGGGGAGGACGTAGCATTAGAGATAAGGGGAGGAAGTAGAACTAGAGATAAGGAGAGGACGTAGCATTAGAGATAAGGAGAGGACGTAGCATTAGAGATAAGGGGAGGACGTAGCATTAGAGATAAGGAGAGGAAGTAGCATTAGAGATAAGGGAAGGACGTAGCATTGGAGATAAGGGGAGGACGTAGCATTAGAGATAAGGGGAGGACGTATCATTAGAGACAAGGGAGGACGTATCATTAGAGATAAGGGGAGGAAGTAGAATTAGAGATAAGGGGAGGAAGTAGCATTAGAGATAAGGGGAGGACGTATCATTAGAGATAAGGGGAGGACGTATCATTAGAGATAAGGGGAGGAAGTAGAATTAGAGATAAGGAGAGGACGTAGCATTAGAGATAAGGAGAGGACGTATCATTAGAGATAAGGGGAGGACGTATCATTAGAGATAACGGGAGGACGTATCATTAGAGATAACGGGAGGAAGTAGCATTAGAGATAAGGGGAGGACGTATCATTAGAGATAAGGGGAGGACGTATCATTAGAGATAAGGGGAGGACGTATCATTATATTATTTAGATGCAGCCCCTGGCTACGGTCCAAACACTTAAAAGACACACCCTATCCCCTCAGGCCTCAAATTAAGTGGACACTTCTGATGACGTATCATGACATCTGACGAGTTGACACTTGCAGGTCAAGGGGCGAGGGAAGGAGAAATAGTTTTTAAACCGACCGCCCTTGGTCGGAAAATTCGTCACTCGTTCATCCTGCGATGATTGTGTTTTCAGTCACCGGTGGCTTGTGGGTGCTTTGTATGCGCTACAGTCAATTATGAGTGCATGTCTACTTATATTAAATATATAATTATTAATATACTCCCCACTGTATGATAGCGAGTACGTTAGCCTGCCTAGCTGGAACCTCTGAGGAAGGGAAATGTTTTATTTCTTCAATTTCCAAAAGATAACCAAACAAAATTTCCTTTTACGTAGTAGCAACATTTCAAACTTATTTGCATTCGTTTTTACTTACACCTGTATGTTGACTTCTCCATTGATGTTGTTTTTAATTTTCCGCTGTCTTTTCTTGAATCATGGGGAGTTTCAGGCCCCAGAGTGAACATAATTGTACATTGTGCATTCCGTCCCTCCAGTCTCAGATTGGTTCCTACCTGTGATTATGAGTTCCTACTTGTTCATCCGTCTCTACAGACCATCCACAGTCAGAGTGCAGATCACTGATGCAGTAGTAGCCAGAGAAGATTGGTTCCTACGTTTATGTAATATTAATTCCTACCTGTCCGTCCGTCCTTACGGTCCCCCCACAGTCAGAGAGCAGATCACTGATGATGTAGTAGCCAGAGAAGATTGGTTCCTACGTTTATGTAATATTAATTCCTACCTGTCCGCCCGTCCTTACGGTCCCCCCACAGTCAGAGAGCAGATCACTGATGATGTAGTAGCCAGAGAAGATTGGTTCCTACGTTTATGTAATATTAATTCCTACCTGTCCGTCCGTCCTTACGGTCCCCCCACAGTCAGAGAGCAGATCACTGATGATGTAGTAGCCAGAGAAGATTGGTTCCTACGTTTATGTAATATTAATTCCTACCTGTCCGTCCGTCCTTACGGTCCCCCCACAGTCAGAGAGCAGATCACTGATGATGTAGTAGCCAGAGAAGATTGGTTCCTACGTTTATGTAATATTAATTCCTACCTGTCCGTCCGTCCTTACGGTCCCCCCACAGTCAGAGAGCAGGTCACTGATGCTATAGTATCCAGAGAAGCTCCAGACACATGCTTCCAGGTCCAGACTGCTATAGAAACCCAGGGAGAGAGCTCCGTCCTGGGCTATCCTGTCCCGGAGGTGAGACCCTCCCACCACGCCGGCCACGGCCACCCCAGCCGAGGTGAGCCCCAGACGGGTAGCGCTGGCATCGCCTGGCCCCCCCTGGAGGTTGGAACAACGGTGGTTCCCCAACCGAGAGGGGTCGTGGTTCAGGGTTAGGGCCAGGTTGGAGAGGGGACGGGTGGAGATGAAAGGCAGCATACCTGGGGAGAGGCAGGGGAGGGGTCAGAGGCAGGGGAGGGGTCAGAGGCAGAGGAGGGATCAGAGGCAGGGGAGGGGTCAGAGGCAGGGAGGGGTCAGAGGAGGTGAGGGGTCAGAGGCAGGGGAGGGGTCAGAGGCAGGGGAGGGGTCAGAGGAGGTGAGGGGTCAGAGGCAGGGGAGGGGTCAGAGGCAGGGGAGGGGTCAGAGGAGGTGAGGGGTCAGAGGCAGGGGAGGGGTCAGAGGAGGTGAGGGGTCAGAGGCAGGGGAGGGGTCAGAGGCAGGGGAGAGGTCAGAGGCAGGTATGGTGTCAATGTGACCGATTGTGGCAGTATGTGGATGGTTGAGTGATCAAAAAAGGTGAGAGTTGAGAGGTGAGGGGTCAGGGTAAATTGAGAGGTCAAGGTTAGGGCCAGGTTGGAGAGAGGACAGGTGGTGACCTGATGGGTGAGAGTTAAAAGTTTAGGGGTCAAAGGCGTGAGGTCAGGTACCATCTACATGTGGCATTGTGACGGTTAGCCTGATGAGGTTGGGGTGCTGCGGATCGTCTGGTCCCGTGTAGCGGATCTTAGCAGAGAACGGCTCAGCCCCTATCGCCCCAGGGGTATGAGGAGGGCACAGACCTGTAAAAGGACAACTTTTAGGGTGACACAATAACCAATCAATCAATCAATCAACCAATGATGAGGACTGCACAGACATGTGGATGACAGGAGAGCAACAGTTAGGATATACGGTAATGTAGCCTACTGCATCTAGTCTGAAGCAGAGATATTTTATTTGCACTTATTTTACTTATACTACTCACCCTCCTCCTTGCTGACCTCCACCAGAGGGCTAGTCAGCCCCAGTCCTCCCCGGCCCGCAGTGCTCACAGCTCGGGCAGAGCATTGCACCCTGGCGCCTGCCTGGAGGTAAACAGCATCCAGCAGCATGGACCTGGTGGAGGAAAGGAAAGGGCTCAACTCTAACCTGGTGGAGGAACAGATGACCTCTTAGCTGTCTCTCTCCTTTTTACATGTTACATTTTGGTCATTTAGCAGCCTGGGGGGGCTTTACTGTCACTTATTGTATATAGTTAGTGCTTTCAACTTAAGGTAGCTAGGTGAGACAACCTCATATCACAGTCATTGTCACTAAAACTTTCCTCAATGAAGCAGCTATCAGTAAAGACAGAGCTAGTAAGACATGTGCAGCAATAAGGTGTTAGTTTTATTGTTTATTAGGGGGCTTTCTTGGATTCTGAACCTGGTAGAGGTGAGGAAGGTCCCAGCGTCGAGCTCCCTCGGTGGGCTAGCTACACCATCAGGAGTACCTGGGGACCCCAGGAGCCAGCGGTACTCTGTCAGGGTGTTGTTGATACCCTCGGAGACGCAGAGAGACAAGGTACGACTGTAGTCTGGGTAGCGGGGGTCACAGGCCTGAAGGGGGGGAGGGCGGGTAGGGGAGGGTTCAAAACACAGTTACCATGGAGATATTTGGGGGTTTCCCAACCATATATGGTCCTACAGTTGACAGTGCATGTCAGAGCAAAAACCAAGCCATGAGGTCGAAGGAATTGTCCGGTGAGCTCCGAGACAGGATTGTGTCACAGATCTGGGGAAGGGAACCACAACATTTCTGCAGCTTTGAAGGTCCCCAAGAACACAGTGACCTCCATCATTTTATTAGAATTTTGTTTTTACCAATGTTTTCTACCCAAATTCGATCTTTTCTCATCGCTGCAACTCCCCAAAGGGCTCGGGAGGCAAAGGTCGAGTCATGCGTCCTCTGGAACATGACCCGCCAAACTTGGAACACGCGTGTTGGAGGAAACGAAGTCAGCCTGAAGGCGTCCGGCCAGCCACAAGGAGACGCAAGAGCCCGATGAGCCAAGTAAAGCCCCGGCAGCAAAACCCTCCCCTAACCCGGACGACGCTGGGCCAATTGTGCGCCACCCTATGGGACTGATCTGATCTGATGAAACCAAGATTGAACTCTTTTGCCTGAATGCCAAGCGTGGCACCATCCCTATGGTGAAGCATGGTGGTGGCAGCATCATGCTGTCGGGATGTTTTTCAGCGGCAGGGACTGGGAGACTAGTCAGGATCGAGGGAAAGATGAACAGAGCTAAAGTACAGAGAGATGCTTGATGATAAAAATGTTTTTTGCTTTGTCATTATGGGATATTGTGTGTAGATTGTTGAGGAAAGAAAACCATTTAATCCATTTTAGAATAAGGCTGTAAGTAACTAAATGTCAAGGGGTTAGAGTTGAAAAGGGAAAGGGGTCTGAATACATTCCAAATGAGAAACTCACGTCGGAGGGTGAGAAACTCACCGTCACACACACAAGGGGGTACCCGGTGGGGGGGTGGTTGCTGGTTGGGGTCGGGGCAAGGGTTGGGTCTTCATAGACCAGTAAGGACACCACGAGGGGCACAGCGGGGAACGTGATGCCCCCCACATCACCCCCCTCTTTCTCCTCAATGAACACTATTGCCTTGGTCACCTGGAAGAGGGAGGCAAAAAACAGACTCAGAGTCTTTTATCCATTCTGTGATCTCTAATGGTCTCTACTGGTCTCTATTAGACTCTACTGGTCTCTACTGGTCTCCACCAGACTCTACCGGGCTCTACCGGGCTCTACCAGGCTCTACCAGACTCTACCGGGCTCTACCAGACTCTACCGGGCTCTACTACTCTACTAGACTCTACTAGACTTTACTGGTCTCTACCGGTCTCCACCAGGCTCTTCCAGACTCTACCAGGCTCTACCAGGCTCTACCAGACTCTACCAGGCTCTACCGGGCTCTACTACTCTACTAGACTCTACTAGACTTTACTGGTCTCTACTAGACTCTACTGGTCTCTATTAGACTCTACTGGTCTCTACTGGTCTCTACTGGTCTGTAATGGTCTCTACTGGTCTTTAATGGCCTCTACTGGTCTCTACTGGCCTCTACTGGTCTTTACTAGATTCTACTGGACTCTTCTGATCTCAACAATTGACTTTCATCAGCGTAATCACAGAGTTAGATGTTCAACTAAATTGGAGTGATTTTGGATTTGGTTTGGTGTCTCACCTGTCTCATGTCTCTCACCTGTGTGTCAGCCACCATATGCTGGTCAGGTGTGAGCTGTAGGGTGAACGTCTCTCTCATCTCTCCCTCCTCATCATACAGAACCTCTACCTCTACCAGACGCTCTGTCTGGCCCTCAGAAAACACCAGCTCTGGGGAAATGGGCAAACAGCAAGTTATAGTTGTTTGTTTGTTATAGTTGTACGTTTTTTTTTCATATTTCGGGAAAGCCATGCTCTCTCTGTATTGTGTATCGCTCTTTCACTCTCTTTCTCTCTCCCTCCCCTTCCCCCTCCTCCTCCTCTCCCCCTCCTCCCTCTCCTCACCCTGTGACAGAGGGTTGTAGTCTTGTCCAGAGTGGGCAGAGCCATCTTTAGTGTGCACACGCACTACCGACACCCTGGAGACGTCGCCATGGCGCCGCACGGCAACCATCAGCACGGTTACCTCGCCGTGGGCAACCGGCTCACTCACCGTGTATCGAGGCTCGGAGAACCTGATCACAGACTCTGGAAACATCAATTAATGAATCAATTAATAAATCAATCAATCAGACATTCAGTCAATCAATCAGTCAATCAATCAGCCAGTCAGTCAGTCAATCAATCAGCCAGTCAGTCAGTCAGTCAATCAATAAGCCAGTCAATCAATCAATCAATCAGCCAGTCAGTCAGTCAGTCAGCCAGTCAGTCAGTCAGTCAATCAGCCAGTCAGTCAATCAGCCAGTCAGTCAATCAGTCAATCAGCCAGTCAGTCAATCAGCCAGTCAGTCAGTCAGCCAGTCAGTCAATCAGCCAGTCAGTCAATCAGTCAATCAGCCAGTCAGTCAGTCAGTCAATCAATCAGTCAGCCAGCCAGTCAGTCAATCAGCCAGTCAATCAGCCAGTCAGTCAATCAGTCAGCCAGTCAATCAGCCAGTCAGTCAATCAGTCAGTTAATGAATCACTAAATCATCAATCAATAATTTTTCTTACTGTCTCTACTATCAGTGATCCTGATAACCATCTCCTTCTGCTCACCCAGCGACAAGCCCAGATCTGATTGGCTTCTGGGGATTCCGAGGACCAGGCGAAACTCTTCCTCTTCCTCGAACTCTAAGTCGTCAACCAGAGTCACGATACATTGCTGCTCACGCTCACCTGCACACACACACACACACACACACACACACACACACACACACACACACACACACACACACACACACACACACACACACACACACACACACACACACACACACACACACGTTTATGTGACAAATGGGAACGTCTGATGAAAAACAGCAAGATGAGGACACACCTTCCAGTCTGTCCCCGATGTCCATCTGTTTGTACTTTCTCTAGTGAAAAGACCCATACCCTCTCTTACCTGGCCTGAAGGTGACGACGGAGTCATCCGTGTCTGGTCTCTCGTCATAGTCCATCATCACCTGGGCGGAAGCCTGACGCGTGTAACATCTGACAACGGAGGTGAGGCCTAGGTCGCCGTCACGGGTTAGCACGGCAACCACCCGCCCGTCGGCCTCGTCCACCCGGAGCTCCGCTTCCCTGAACTGCACCCTGGGTACTGAGGCAGAGACAGAGGAACAGTAAGCTGTTATGAACACTGAAACATTATATAGCCACTCTGAAAAGCAAAGTATAGACAATGCTAAAAAGTAAGGTGTATAATGTGTCTCCTAACTCCTATAGCTCACAATAAGGTGTATAATGTGTCTCCTAACTCCTATAGCTCACAATAAGGTGTATAATGTGTCTCCTGACTCCTATAGCTCACAATAAGGTGTATAATGTGTCTCCTGACTCCTATAGCTCACAATAAGGTGTATAATGTGTCTCCTAACTCCTATAGCTCACAATAAGGTGTATAATGTGTCTCCTAACTCCTATAGCTCACAATAAGGTGTATAATGTGTCTCCTGACTCCTATAGCTCACAATAAGGTGTATAATGTGTCTCCTAACTCCTATAGCTCACAATAAGGTGTATAATGTGTCTCCTAACTCCTATAACTCACAATAAGGTGTATAATGTGTCTCCTAACTCCTATAGCTCACAATAAGGTGTATAATGTGTCTCCTAACTCCTATAACTCACAATAAGGTGTGTAATGTGTCTCCTAACTCCTATAGCTCACAATAAGGTGTATAATGTGTCTCCTAACTCCTATAGCTCACAATAAGGTGTGTAATGTGTCTCCTAACTCCTATAGCTCACAATAAGGTGTATAATGTGTCTCCTGACTCCTATAGCTCACAATAAGGTGTATAATGTGTCTCCTAACTCCTATAGCTCACAATAAGGTGTATAATGTGTCTCCTAACTCCTATAGCTCACAATAAGGTGTATAATGTGTCTCCTAACTCCTATAGCTCACAATAAGGTGTATAATGTGTCTCCTAACTCCTATAGCTCACAATAAGGTGTATAATGTGTCTCCTAACTCCTATAGCTCACAATAAGGTGTGTAATGTGTCTCCTAACTCCTATAGCTCACAATAAGGTGTATAATGTGTCCCCTGACTCCTATAGCTCACAATAACGTGTATAATGTGTCTCCTAACTCATATAACTCACAATAAGGTGTATAATGTGTCTCCTAACTCCTATAGCTCACAATAAGGTGTATAATGTGTCTCCTAACTCCTATAGCTCACAATAAGGTGTATAATGTGTCTCCTAACTCCTATAACTCACAATAAGGTGTATAATGTGTCTCCTAACTCCTATAGCTCACAATAAGGTGTATAATGTGTCTCCTAACTCCTATAGCTCACAATAAGGTGTGTAATGTGTCTCCTAACTCCTATAGCTCACAATAAGGTGTATAATGTGTCTCCTAACTCCTATAGCTCACAATAAGGTGTATAATGTGTCTCCTAACTCCTATAGCTCACAATAAGGTGTATAATGTGTCTCCTAACTCCTATAGCTCACAATAAGGTGTATAATGTGTCTCCTAACTCCTATAGCTCACAATAAGGTGTATAATGTGTCTCCTAACTCCTATAGCTCACAATAAGGTGTATAATGTGTCTCCTAACTCCTATAGCTCACAATAAGGTGTATAATGTGTCTCCTAACTCCTATAGCTCACAATAAGGTGTATAATGTGTCTCCTAACTCCTATAACTCACAATAAGGTGTATAATGTGTCTCCTAACTCCTATAGCTCACAATAAGGTGTATAATGTGTCTCCTAACTCCTATAGCTCACAATAAGGTGTATAATGTGTCTCCTAACTCCTATAGCTCACAATAAGGTGTATAATGTGTCCGCCTGACTCCTATAGCTCACAATAACTGTGTATAATGTGTCTCCTAACTCATATAACTCACAATAAGGTGTATAATGTGTCTCCCTAACTCCTATAGCTCACAATAAGGTGTATAATGTGTCTCCTAACTCCTATAGCTCACAATAAGGTGTATAATGTGTCTCCTAACTCCTATAACTCACAATAAGGTGTATAATGTGTCTCCTAACTCCTATAGCTCACAATAAGGTGTATAATGTGTCTCCTAACTCCTATAGTTTACAATAAGGTGTATAATGTGTCTCCTAACTCCTATAGCTCACAATAAGGTGTATAATGTGTCTCCTAACTCCTATAGCTCACAATAAGGTGTATAATGTGTCTCCTAACTCCTATAGCTCACAATAAGGTGTATAATGTGTCTCCTAACTCCTATAACTCACAATAAGGTGTATAATGTGTCTCCTAACTCCTATAGCTCACAATAAGGTGTATAATGTGTCTCCTAACTCCTATAGCTCACAATAAGGTGTATAATGTGTCTCCTAACTCCTATAGCTCACAATAAGGTGTATAACGTATCTCCTAACTCCTATAACTCACAATAAGGTGTATAATGTGTCTCCTAACTCCTATAGCTCACAATAAGTTGTATAATGTGTCTCCTGACTCCTATAGCTCACAGTCAGACATGGTGTCGTTGATAGTAATGGTAGCCAGGCTAGGTCGTCCTAGTGATGCGTTACTGGGCATGCTCAGAACCAGCTGGAAAGACTCCTCCCCCTCCATCACCGGACCACCCAGGTCATCCAAGATGGCCACCTTCACCGTCACCACGGTTATGCCCGGTGGGAAGTCAACACTCTGGCCAATGCCCACGTAGTCCAACCCCGCTAGGAGAGAGAGAGAGAGAGAGAGAGAGAGAGAGAGAGAGAGAGAGAGAGAGAGAGAGAGAGAGACATAATATGACAGTTGAAAAGCTTTTATTATTTTGGAACTTGTGTGAGTGTAATATTTACTGTAAATGTTTTATTGTTTATTGTTGACTTGCTTTGGCGACGTTAACATGTTTCCCATGCTAATATACCCCTTGAACTGAATTGAGAGAGAGGAGATGGTTGGTGAGAGAGGGGAGGGGAAGGAGAGAGAAAAAGGGGGTAGAGAAAGGGAGGAGAGGGGTTGAGAGAGAGAAAGTGTGAGGGGGAGGAGAGAGAGAGAACAGGAGGGGAGAAAGAGAGGAGGGGAGAGAAAGAGAGAGAGGGATGGTTAAGAAGGGAGAAGGAGGAAAAATGGGAAAGAGAAAGTTGATTGGAAGGAAGGGAGAGAGATCAAGATACCTAGTAAGAAATAAGAGAGAGAGAGAGAGAGAGAGAGAGAGAGAGAGAGAGAGAGACAGAGAGACAGAGAGAGAGAGAGAGAGAGAGAGAGAGAGAGAGAGAGAGAGAGAGAGAGAGAGAGAGAGAGACAGAGAGAGAGAGAGAGAGAGAGAGAGAGAGAGAGAGAGAGAGAGAGAGACAGAGAGAGAGAGAGAGAGAGAGAGAGAGAGAGAGAGAGAGACAGAGAGAGAGAGAGAGAGAGACAGAGAGAGAGAGAGAGAGAGACAGAGAGAGAGAGAGAGAGAGAGAGAGAGAGAGAGAGAGAGAGAGAGAGAGAGAGAGAGAGACAGAGAGACAGAGAGACAGAGAGAGAGACAGAGAGAGAGAGAGAGAGACAGAGAGAGAGAGAGAGCGAGAGACAGAGAGAGAGAGAGAGAGAGAGACAGAGAGAGAGAGAGAGAGACAGAGAGAGAGAGAGAGAGAGAGAGAGAGAGAGAGAGAGAGAGAGAGAGAGAGAGAGAGAGAGAGAGAGAGAGAGAGAGAGAGAGAGAGAGAGAGAGAGAGAGAGAGAGAGAGAGAGAGACAGAGAGAGAGAGAGAGAGAGAGAGAGAGAGAGAGAGAGAGAGAGAGAGAGAGAGAGAGACCACACCACCATCAGCCTGCTGAGAGACAGACTGGCCCTGTTGGAAGTATGGGTTACTGAGCTGAAGGAGCAGCCGCCCAGCTACACCACCACCAGCCCAGACACAGAGCTTCTACAGGACCAGATCAACCAGTGCAGGACCCAGCTGAAGAACTCTGTCCAGGAGCTGAGAGAGAGCCTTACCACAGCGCTTGAGGAGGTAAAGGCTACCATGAGGAGAGAGCTAGTGCAGGTAAAGGAGGAGATGGCAAAGGAGTTGTCTGTCATCAAGAGGGTGCTGCAGCACAGAGAGCAGACAGTAGAGACTCCTAGAGAGAAGCTGCAGCCCTCACCACCCCTAACACCCCCACTGACCCACCTCTACCCACAACCCCCCATACCGACAAGCCTTTACCCACACCCCCAGTCAACAAGGAGGCTCACATGGAGACACCTATTACAGAGAGAAGCTCTCTGGCCCCCTGACACACCCCACACACCCCTCCATGTACACAGGCCCTGTGTACCCCAGCCACAGACCGTAAACCAACTACTCTGGTAAAACCCACTGAGGTGGCCATCCTCATTGACTCAAATGGGAAATTCATCCAAGAGGATAAACTCTTCCCCCACCACAAGGTGGCCAAAATATGGTGCCCAAAAACACAGGATGCGCTCCACATCCTGTCCCAGCCTGACTTTGGCACACCAGGCCACATTATTATCCACACCGGCACCAACAACCTGCGAGAGGAGCAGGAGAGAGTAGGCAGCCTGGTCAACAGAGTAGCAGAGAGGGCCTCTGAGTGGTTCCCCAACTCCCACATCACCATCTCCACTCTGCTGCCCAAAGACTTTCATCCCATTACCATTCAGAAAGTCAACGCTGACATCACCAGGGGTGTGGCCTACTCCCGAATGTGCACGTTGCTCACCACCCAACAATCCCCCCAGAGCACCTGCACGACCACTCCCACCTGAGGAAGCAGACAGTAGGGATGTTTGCCAAGTCTCTAAAGGACGTGGCACTTGGTAGACAAACACCCTATGTTGCACTGGACAGAGGACCACCCAGAGACCCCTACCAGACCACTGCACCACCAAGGAGTCCCAGACCCCCTCAACGCCCCACCAGACCCAGCGCACCCCACAGGCCCCACCCACCACCAGAGCATCACCACTTCCATCGATTTAATCAGACTGGACCGGGCCCAGCCTACTACCGCGCACCAGACCACCACCTCTACCAGACCAGAGAGAAAGCACCCCGGCCCAGACCTGGCCCCCCTCCACTCCACAGGGCCCAACAGCAGGACCAGCGCAGCTACGCGGAGGTCGTCAGAGGACAGGAGAACCCTGTAGGATTGAGTGAGATTAAACAGCTCCTCCAATACATCTGCACTAAACTACACTAAACACACACGGACGCATACACACACACACACACACACACAGGCACACACACAGACACACACACCTATTGTACTAAAATGTCCAATTAATAGGAATATTTATATATAAATGTTAGTGGTTACCCTGTTTATCTCACTCTTAACAACCTATTAGTTAGCTATTAGTTAGTAGTTACTGTATTTCTGACTGGTATTCTTCCTTTTTGAAACATGAAATCACTATCAGTTAGCATGTGGAACATCCAGGGCCTAAACTCATCAACCTTTGGACTGAAGAGTTTAGCACTGGAGTTCAACACAAATCTTAAAGATGTTGACGTCATCATTTTGCAGGAGACATGGTGTAAGGCTGACATGGTCACTCACTGTCCCACAGGCTACAGAGAGGTAATTGTGCCGTCACAGAAACACAGCTCTGTCAATAGAGGCAGAGACTCTGGAGGACTGATCATTTGGTACAAATCCCAACTACAAAATCTAATTGATCCCCTCAAAATTGGTAAATATTACATTTGGTTAAAACTAAAAAAAGAACTTGTACTGACAGAAAAAGATGTGTTCCTTTGCGCAATATATATCCCCCCCTCAGAATCCCCATATTACTCAGAGGAGATCTTCCCCACCCTCGAGGAAGAGACGTGCCATTTCCAGGCCCAGGGAAATGTGCTCATCTGTGGGGACACAAATGCGCGCACAGGAACACTACCTGATCTAACGACCACACGAGGGGACAGCTTTATTACAGGCCATACTGTTTCTAACTGCCTTCATCTCCCCCATAGAAACAACAGTGACAGCACCGTCAACAAAAACGGAAGGGATCTGTTGCAGCTCTGTAGAAGCCTGGGTCTGTACTTTGTCAATGGTAGGTTACCGGGGGACTCTTTGGGGAGATTCACCTGTTGCTCACCTCTTGGCCACAGTACAGTAGACTATATGATTACAGACATCGACCCTTTCTCTCTCAGCTCATTCACCGTCAAGCCACTAACACCTCTGTCTGATCACAGCCAAATTACGTTGTTCCTCAAAAGAACAGACATGGAAACAACCACACATTCACAGCCCAGTAAGCTGTACAACATCAGAAATTCATACAGATGGGCCCAAAACAGCACAGAAGAATACCAGAAAGCAACCTGTAAACAAAATATCCAAACACTCTTAGATAACTTTCTGGATACCACATTCACTCACAGTAAAGGCATCAATCTAGCAGTTAAACACATAAACTATATATTCAGGCAAACGGCAAAAGAAGCACAATTGAAATTGATAAAAAACAAAACAAAAAAGACCACAGATGACAAGTGGTTTGATGCAGATTGTAAAATTATAAGGAAAAGACTTAGAACACTATCAAACCAAAAGCACAGAGACCCAAATAATGGTGAATTACGCCTTCATTACTGTGAAACTTTAAAACTCTATAAATGTACACTCAGAACCAAAAAGCACAGTACAACAGCAAGCAGCTGACACTAATTGAGGAGTCCATAAACACAAACAACTTCTGGCAAAATTGGAAAAAACTAAAAAAATCTAAACAAGAGGAATTGGCGATACAAAATGGTGACATATGGACAACCCATTTTAAAACACTCTACAACACCGTTCAAATTGACAAAAGCATGAGAACAACGCCAAATTCATGAGAAGTTAAATAGATTAGAAAAAAGCTATAAAGGACAATCAAAATCCATTGGACTCCCCAATTACTGACCAGGAGCTCTATAAGAAACTTCAGGCCCTCAAATATAGAAAATCATGCGGACCTGATGGCATCCTAAATGAGATGCTCAAACTCACTAGTGCAAACTTTCAATCGGCTATATTAAAACTGTTTAATTTGATCCTGAGTGTAGGTTATTTCCCTGACATCTGGAATCAAGGACTCATAACCCCAATCTTTAAGAACGGAGACAAATTTGACCCTAACAATTACAGAGGCATTTGTGTGAACAGTAACCTGGGGAAGGTTTTCTGTAGTATTATAAATGTAAGAGTTCTAAACTTCCTTAATAAGCACAATGTCTTGAGTAAAAGCCAAATTGGATTTATACCAAAACATCATACGACCGATCATATTTACACCCTACACACCCTGATAGATAAACATGTCCACCAAAATAATACCAAAATATATGCTTGCTTTATCGACTTCCAAAAAGCATTTGATTCTATTTGGCATACAGGACTGTTCTACAAAGTTATTGAAAGTGGTGTAGGGGTAAAATATATGACATAATTAAATCAATGTATACTGGCAATACGTGCGCCATTAAAATTGGCAAGAAAAGAACAGAATTCTTTACCCAGGGCGGGGCCTTCGCCAGGGTTGCAATCTGAGCCCTGCACTCTTCAATATTTACATCAACGAATTGGCCACTATTCTAGAAGAATCCTCTGCCCCTGGTGTTAGTCTCCACAATTCAGAGGTTAAATGCCTGCTCTTCGCAGATGACCTGTGTCTGCTGTCACCCACAGCACATGGCCTACAGCAGAGCCTGGACCTGCTAGAGCAGTACTGCCAGACCTGGGCCCTGGCAGTAAACCCCAAAAAGACTAAAATAATGATTTTTCAGAGAAGATCCAGATCTCAGGAATTAGACCAAAGTTCTCAATTGGTACAAAATATATAGAGTACTGCACACACTACAACTACTTAGGTTTAAAAATAAGCTCAACTGGACACCTTAATGAGGCAGTGAATGGACTGAGAGAGAAAGCACGCAGGGCATTCTACGCCATTAAAAACAAATTCAAATTGAAATACCTATTAAAATTTGGCTAAAACTTATTGAATGTGTCATTGAACCAATTGCACTTTATGGCAGCGAGGTGTGGGGTCCACTTGCAAAACAAGATTTCACCCAGTGGGACAAACACCTATTGAAACCCTGCATGCAGAGTTCTGTAAGATTCTCCTACATGTCCAGAGGAAAACTACAAACAATGCATGCAGGGCAGAATTAGCCAATATCCACTAATAATAAAAACTCAAAAAAGAGCAATTAAGTTTTGGAAACATCTAAAATACAGTGACCCCCTCTCATATCATTACCAAGCCCTGCAATGCCAAGAGCTGAGCAAAGAAAAGAGTCCCCTCATCCAGCTGGTCCTGGGGCTGAGTTCACAAACCTGTTCTACTAACACACTGAAGCCTCAGGACCAGAACATCCAATCAATCAGAATAAAACAAATTACATCACAATCAAAACAAAACTACATTGCTCATTGGGAAACACAAGCACAAGCACAAAGCAAAATGCAGTGCTATCTGGCCCTAAATCGACAGTACACCGTGGCAAACTATTTGACCACGGTTACTGATCAAAACCTTAGAAAAACCTTGACAAAGTACAGGCTCAGTGAGCACAGCCTTGCCATTGAGAAGGGTAGACACAGGAAAACCTGGCTGCCTGTAGAGGAAAGGCTGTGCAACCACTGCACCACAGCAGAACCTGAGACAGAGCTGCATTTCCTGACAAAATGTCAAAAATATAAAACAATTAGAGAGTGTCATTTCCCCAAATTTGAAACCCATATTCAAGGTTTCAAAGACCTCTCTGATGAGAATAGGCTACCCATCCTGTTGGGGAGGAAACAGAAAGCTGTGGGCTGGCAGCGCACTACATCACTGCCTGCCATAAGATGAGGGACAGTGTCTGACAGACCAATCAACCTGCACATGTCTTCTACTGTATGCTTATTGTTGTTGTTCAATGTGGTTATTGTTGTTACTGTTGTCCTGTTGACAATTTTGATTATTAATTATGTTCATATTATAAATATCAAATGTAAGCTTTGGCAATATGTACATTGTTACGTCATGCCAATAAAGCAAATTGAATTGAATTGAATTGAATTGAATTGAGAGACAGAGAGAGAGAGAGAGAGAGAGAGAGAGAGAGAGAGAGAGACAGAGAGAGAGAGAGAGAGAGAGAGAGAGAGAGAGAGAGAGAGAGAGACAGAGAGAGAGAGAGAGAGAGAGAGAGAGAGAGAGAGAGAGACAGAGAGAGAGAGAGAGAGAGAGAGAGAGAGAGAGAGATAAATAGTGTGTCCTCCTACCCATAGCGCTGACAGGCTGTGTTGATCGGGAGCGTAGTGTGACTGATGCATCATGAGACAGATCAGTACCAGACCTCCACACTGAAACCTCCAGGTAACTACAACTCTCATCTACTGAGTACTCGGAGCTCCCCAGGTACACCACAGGCTCTGGGAGAGAGGGAGACGTCATCAGTGATAGTAAATGATAGTAGGGACTACGACATACAGTAACAAAATGTACTGAAACAGAAACAGAAACTCTCTCACACACACACTCTGTAGGCCACGCTACTCACCGTCGGGTGTATGAGGCAGAATGACCACGCGTGCACTATCATGCTCCGTCCTCACCAGCCCCCCCGTGGCGTTGCCCAGGGTTACGGCGAAGGTCTCCGCCCCCTCGTATAGCGAGTCGTCGATGACGAGTACACGGCATGCCCTCTCGGCATCGCCGCGGTCGAAACGCAGGGTACTGCGCTGGTCCTCCGGACGAGCGATGTAGTCAGAGTACGACAACACTGTACTGGGAACAGTTCCTCTGGCTGAGCCTATCGGAGGGAGAGAAAGGGACCGGTGCAGATCAGTTTCACTGAGGAGAAAGAGACAGGAAACGGTTATCGAAAGAAGAAAAAAAGAAGACATCATTGTTTACCTTCCTGTGTGTAGCAGAGGACTGTGAGTTCGTTACTGAGATCTCCAGTCCTCCTGACAGGGATCAAAACTTCTCCAACATCCTCCTCTACCCTGAACTCCAACTGTGGGATAAACACTACTGACTCTACATTGAGGAGAGAGAGAGAGAGAGAGAGAGAGAGAGAGAGAGAGAGAGAGAGAGAGAGAGAGAGAGAGAGAGAGAGAGAGAGACAGGCAGTATTTTATATCATTAGCAGCTAGTAAAGCTGGAAGGTTAAGGACGGAGGTTAAGACAGAATCCCAATCTATCATTGTCAATAATATTGTGATCATGATCAATAATATATTGATTATGTATTGATGAACTGATTATGTATTGATGATCAATATGTCTTCCCTACCGTCCTCAGGGTCTAGTATCTCCACGGTAACAGAGCTGGACTGTCCTATCAGCGCCATCACCGGCTCAGACAGGACCAATCGGAAGCTTTCGGAACCCTCGTACACCTGGTCATCATGGATACGCAGCCGCCAGACGGCCCGGGTCTGACCGGGGTTAAACTGCACCTGTCTCGGGGGCGAGGCATGGTAGTCTTGCCCTCTCTCCGTTGTGATGTCATGCAAGCTGACAGCTGGTTTTAGTGATGAAAGGTATTTGTCATGTATCGATCAGAGGTGCATTCAACAAGGGAAATAGTTCACAAACGTTATCTAACGTATTCCATTTGTTTTGTGTTAGCCGCGAACCTTAGCTAACATATTCCATTTGTTTTGTGTTAGCCGCGAACCTTAGCTAACATATTCCATTTGTTTTGTGTCAGTCCCAAACCTTAGCTAACATATTCCATTTGTTTTGTGTTAGCCGCGAACCTTAGCTAACATATTCCATTTGTTTTGTGTAAGCCGCGAACCTTAGCTCACTTTTTTTTGTTTTTATAATGAATAATAATATAGGACAAAACACACTTCCCGAGAAAAGAGACACTACAACACTACATAAAGAGAGACCTAAGACAACAACATAGCATGGTAGCAACACATGACAACACAGCATGGTAGCAACACAACATGACAACATGGTAGCAACATAACATGACAACACAGCATGGTAGCAACACAACATGGTAGAAACACATGACAACACAGCATGGTAGCAACACATGACAACACAGCATGGTAGCAACACAACATGACAACACAGCATGGTAGCAACACATGACAACACAGCATGGTAGCAACACATGACAACACAGCATGGTAGAAACACAACATGACAACACAGCATGGTAGCTACACAACATGACAACACAGCATGGTAGCAACACAACATGACAACACAGCATGGTAGCAACACAACATGACAACACAACATGGTAGCAACACAACATGACAACACAGCATGGTAGCAACACAACATGACAACACAGCATGGTAGCAACACAACATGACAACACAGCATGGTAGCAACACAACATGACAACAGCATGGTAGCAACACCACATGACAACACTGCATGGTAGCAACACTACATGACAACACTGCATGGTAGCAACACAAACATGGTACGAACATTGTTAGGCACAGACAACAGCACAAAGGGCAAGAAGGTAGAGACAACAATACATCACACAAAGCAGCCACAACTGTCAGTAAGAGTGTCCATGATTGAGTCTTTGAATGAAGAGATTGGAGATAAAACTGTCCAGTTTGAGTGTTTGTTGCAGCTCGTTCCAGTCGCTAAGCTGCAGCGAACTGAAAAGAGGAGCGACCCAGGGATGTGTGTGTGCTTTGGGTAACTTTAACAGAATGTGACTGTCAGAACGGGTGTTTGTATGTGGAGGACGAGGGCTGTACCGTTGAAACAACGTTAGAGGGGGCATCATTGTCCAGAGCTCCTGAAGCAATTGGCGTTAAGTCCTTTGCTCAAGGGCACAGCGACAGCCAACAAGTTTAAAAAAATCTGTCGCTGTGGTCTTGTGCAAAGGCACTTAACCCCAATTCCTCCAGGGGCGCTGGACAACGGTGACCCGGGCTGTTACCCCACCTTCTGTGGGTGTCTCAGGGGGAGTTGGGTAATGCAAGAAACACTCACAACAGGATAAATATAACCACCCAAATTATTACTATAAATTATTATTATTATTATTAGCGGTTGTGTGTTTGCTGGGGTGCTGCTGCTACAACGTTGTGTGGTGGTTATGTGTTTGCTGGGGTGATGCTACTACAACGTTGTGTGTTTGCTGGGGTGATGCTACTACAACGTTGTGTGTTTGCTGGGGTGATGCTACTACAACTTTGTGTGTTTGCTGGGGTGATGCTACTACAACGTTGTGTGGTGGTTGTGTGTTTGCTGGGGTGATGCTACTACAATGTTGTGTGGTGGTTGTGTGTTTGCTGGGGTGATGCTACTACAAGGTTGTGTGGTGGTTGTGTGTTTGCTGGGGTGATGCTAATTCATCTTTGTATGTTTGCTGGGGTGATGCTACTACAACGTTGTGTGGTGGTTGTGTGTTTGCTGGGGTGATGCTACTACAACTTTATGTGTTTGCTGGGGTGATGCTACTACAACGTTGTGTGGTGGTTGTGTGTTTGCTGGGGTGATGCTACTACAACTTTGTGTGTTTGCTGGGGTGATGCTACTACAACGCGTTGTGTGGTGGTTGTGTGTTTGCTGGGGTGATGCTACTACAACTTTGTGTGTTTGCTGGGGTGATGCTACTACAACGTTGTGTGTTGGTTGTGTGTTTGCTGGGGTGATGCTACTTCAACTTTGTGTGTTTGCTGGGGTGATGCTACTACAACGTTGTGTGGTGGTTGTGTGTTTGCTGGGGTGATGCTACTTCAACTTTGTGTGTTTGCTGGGGTGATGCTACTACAACGTTGTGTGGTGGTTGTGTACTGCTACTCACTGACGAAAGATGTCTCCCCCAGATGGCCCCTCCTCCTCAGAGTGACCTCTAGAAACTGGGAGCTCTCCTGCACCGTGTAGAGCCGTGTCTCTATGGAAACCCAGGCCCACTGGACCCGGAATGGCTGCCGGGTCACACGGTTTCCTCCTGGCAAGTGGAGCATAATAGCACAGATAGAACAAGGAGCAATGGTTTCACCAGATGAAAGGAAGCCCAGCGGCCGGCAGTGGGAATAGCTGGAGCGAGATTGGATTTTCTGGGCGATATTTCGGTCAAATCGATGATCTCAATGCAGTTTTCTCTTCCCAAAACTACAATCTGTTTACGAACAGAGCGGACTGTTCGTTTTGTAGACTTTACCCTTTGACAAAGTTTAAAATCATTTTGTTGTTTAGAAGGAGTGCAAGGGCAAACACTTCACAGAGAAGGCCTTGCCTAACGGAAATATCCAAATACACTATATATACAAAAGTGGATTCGGCTTTTTCCTTTTTCTGACAGGCGTATAAAATCAAGCACACCGCCATGCAATCTCCATAGACAAACATTGACAGTAGAATGGCCTTACTGAAGAGCTCAGTGACTTTCAACTTGGCACCGTCATAGGATGCCACCGTTCCATCAAAGTCAGTTCATCAAATTTCTGCCCTGCTAGAGCTGCTCCCCCCCCGGGTCAACTGTAAGTGCTGTTACTGTGAAGTGGAAACGTCTAGGAGCAACAACGGCTCAGCAGCGAAGTGGTAAGCCACACAAGCTCACAGAACGGGAACGTCGAGTGCTGAAGGGCGTAGCGCGTATAAATCGTCTGCCCTCGGTTACAACACTCACTACCGAGTTCTAAACTGCTTCTGGAAACAACGTCAGCACAAGAACTGTTCGTAGGAAGCTTCATGAAATGCGTTTCCATGGCCAAGCAGCTGCGCACAAGCCTAAGATCACCATGCTCAATGCTGGAGTGGTGTAAAGCTCACCGCCATTGGACTCTGGAGCAGTGGAAACGCGTTCTCTGGAGTGATGAATCACTCTTCACCATCTGGCAGTACGACAGACTAATCTGGTTTTGGCGGATGCCAGGAGAACGCTATCTACCTGAATGCATAGTGCCAAATGTAAAGTTTGGTGGAGGAGGAATAAAGGTTTGGGGATGTTTTTCATGGTTCAGGCTAGGCCCCTTAGTTCCAGTGAAGGGAAATCTTAACGCTACATCATACAATGACATTCTAGATGATTCTGTGCTTCCAACTTTGTGGCAACAGTTTGGGGAAGACCCTTTCCTGTTTCAGCATGACAATGCCCCCGTGCACAAAGCAAGGTCCATACAGAAATGGTTTGTCGAGTTCGGTGTGGAAGAACCTGATTGGCCTGCACAGAGCCCTGACCTCAAGCCCATCGAACACCTTTGGGATGAATTGGAACGCTGACTGCAAGCCAGGCCTAATCGCCCAACATCGGTGCCCGACCTCACTAATGCTCTTGTGGCTGAATGGAAGCAAGTCCCCGCAGAAATGTTCCAACATCTAGTGGAAAGCCTTCCCAGAAGAGTGGAGGCTGTTATAGCAGCAAAGAGGGGGACCAACTCCATATTAATACCCATGATTTCGGAATGAGATGTTCGACGAGCAGGTGTCCACATTCTTTTGGTCATGTAGTGTACACGCTAGAATGCGCCAATAGGATCTTGCTAGCTCGTGCTTGGCTCTGCCCACCTCCTTGCTTGTTCTACCCATTATGATTCGTTTTCTCCTATTGGAAACTACAGGCTGTGGTCTATCTTGGGTTAATAAGAAAGAGGACACCATGCATTAGAACCAAAATGCCCGTTGTTTCAGTCTATTGACTTGCCCAGTTAAATAAAGGTAAAATGTATCTCTTTCTATCTCTTTCTATCTATCTCTTTCTATCTCTTTAAATCTCTCTGTCTCTCTCTCTCTTTCTCTATTTCTATCTCTCCGTCTCTCTCTGTCTCTCTCTCTCTGTCTATCTCTCTCTTTGTCTAACTAAGGTCAGTCTCAAAGCATGAGACTACTGAGAAGTCCAGATCAACATTACACCAGTGTCCCAACAGCTGGTCTATATAGATGGTAAATAAACAAAGAGTTGATTGGTTGTTTGCTCTTCTCGATGAGGTAAAAGAATGCAACATTCTTGACAAACGGGCCTCATTTTGGCCAACAAACAGGAACAACAAAAAACACTAATAGAATCAACTATTAAATACTACCTGAACCCACTGGATTCTCCATTTACATTGAATGAACTACAGAACAAAATACAAAACCCTCCAACCCAAAAATGCCTGGTGGTGTTGATGGTATCCCTCAGTGAAATGATCAAATATACAGACCACAAATTCCAATTGGCTATACTAAAACTCTTAAACATCATCCTCAGCTCTGGCATCTTCCCCAATATTTGGAACCAAGGACTGATCACCCCAATCCACAAAAGTGGAGACAGATTTGACCCCAATAACTACCGTGGGATATGCGTCAACAGCAACCTTGGCAAAATCCTCTGCATTATCATTAACAGCAGACTGGTACATTTCCTCAGTGAAAACAATGTACTGAGCAAATGTCAAATTACCATACGACAGACCACGTATTCACCCTGCACACCCGAATTGACAAACAAACCAAAACAAAGGCAAAGTCTTCTCATGCTTTGTTGATTTCTAAAAAGCTTTTGACTCAATTTGGTATGAGGGTCTGCTATACAAATTGGCATGAGGGTCTGCTATACAATTTGGCATGAGGGTCTGCTATACAAATTGGCATGAGGGTCTGCTATACAATTTGGCATGAGGGTCTGCTATACAAATTGATGGAAAGTGGTGTCATGGGAAAAACATACGACATAATAAAATCCATGTACACAAACAACAAGTGTGAGGTTAAAATTGCCAAAAAACACAGCATGGTAGCAACACATGACAACACATCATGGTAGCACATTTCTTCCCACAGGGCAGTGAGACAGGGATGCAGGTTAAGCCCCACCCTCTTCAACATATATATCAACGAATTGGCGAGGGCACTAGAACAGTCTGCAGCACCCGGCCTCTCACCCTACTAGAATCTGAAGTCAAATGTCTACTGTTTGCTGATGATCTGGTGCTTCTGTCCTCAACCAAGGAGGGCCTACAGCAGCACCTAGATCTCCTGCACAGATTCTGCCAGACCTGGGCCCTGACAGTAAGATACAGATCTGGGCCCTGACAGTAAGATACAGACCTGGGCCCTGACAGTAAGATACAGACCTGGGCCCTGACAGTAAGATACAGACCTGGGCCCTGACAGTAAATCTCAGCAAGACAAAAATAATGGTGTTCCAAAAAAGGTCCAGTCGCCAGAACCACAAATACAAATTCCACCTAGACACCGTTGCCCTAGAGCATACAAAAAGTATACATACCTCGGCCTAAACATCAGCCCCACAGGTAACTTCCACAAAGCTGTGAACGATCTGACAGATAAGACAAGAAGGGCCTTCTGCGCCATCAAAAGGAACATCAAATTTGACATACCAATTAGGATCTGGCTAAAAATAATTGAATCAGTTATAGAACCCATTGCCCTTTATGGTTGTGAGGTCTGGGGTCCGCTCGCCAACCAAGAATTCACAAAATGGGACAAACACCAAATTGAGACTCTGCACAGAGAATTCTGCAAAAATATCCTCAGCGTACAACGTAAAACATCATATAATGCAAACAGAGCAGAATTAGGCCAATACCCGGTAATTATCAAAATCCAGAAAAAGAGACCAAACCTTCCATAACAAAGCCATCACCTACAGAGAGATGAACCTGAAGAAGTGTCCCCTAAGCAAGCTGGTCCTGGGGCTCTGTTCACAAACACAAACAGACCCCACAGAGTCCTCACCTACAGAGAGATGAACATGAACAAGTGTCCCCTAAGCAAGCTGGTCCTGGGACTCTGTTCACAAACACAAACAGACCCCACAGAGCCCCAGGACAGCAACACAATTAGACCCAACCAAATCATGAGGAAACAAAAAGATAATTACTTGACACATTGGAATACATTAACAAAGAAACAGAGCTACCTAGAATGCTATTTGGCCCTAAACAGAGAGTACACAGAGGCAGAATACCTGACCACTGTGACTGACCCAAACTTAAGGAAAGCTTTGACTATGTCCAGACTCAGTAAGCATAGCCTTGCTATTGAGAAAGGCCGCCATAGGCAGACCTGGCTCTCAAGAGAAGACAGGCTATGTTGCACACTGCCCACAAAATGAGGTGGAAACCGAGCTGCACTTCCTCCTGCCCAAATGTATGACCATATTAGAGACACATATTTCCCTCATAGTACACAGACCCACAAAGAATTTGAAAACAAACCCAATGTTGATAAACTCTCATATCTACTGGGTGAAATACCACAGTTTGCCATCACAGCAGCAAGATGTGTGACCTGTTGCCTCAAGAAAAGGGCAACCAGTGAAGAACAAACACCATTGTAAATAAAATCTATATTTACAGTATGTTTATTTATTTTCCCTTTTAGCAGAAAACTGAATATATACATAATATGACATGCGAAATGTCTTTATTCTTTTGGAACTTCTGTGAGTGTAATGTTTACTGTAAGAGAGAGAGAGAGAGAGAGAGAGAGAGAGAGAGAGAGAGAGAGAGGAGAGAGAGAGAGAGACCTTACCGTTGTATTGGACGGTGAAGTAGAACACATCACTGGTAGAGTTGACTCCGGCAGGAAGAATATAACAGATCCTTCTCTGGGTAACATCATCTGACAGAGAGAAAGGTCTGAATAGCAAAGGACATTGGACTTTTGCCCCCAAACACAGTTTTGAGTCCATCAAAACTTAATCTCCCAAAATATACCTCCAGACCTGTGCAGTTTGCCTCTGAAAAACGTTCATCATTGAGTATCAGCAACACATGAGTCAGATATAAAATCTCCCAGTCCAGTCGTCCTGGTCCTACCCTGAGTGAAGGAGCTGACACTGCCGTTCCCCAGGGCTGTGTTGACGACGACCCCCCAGCGCGGTGCCTCTGACACCCAGAAGGTGATGTCCTGCCTGGGCTGGCCTCGCTCCTTGGTCCTCTGGCCCCTCCGGTCCTCTTGATTCTCCACCCTCAGGACCTTACTGGTGAGCAGCAGCCCCAGCTGTCCTGTATAGATAGGGTGTAGTCTACTGACACACGCTGTCCTGTATAGATAGGGTCTAGTCTACTGACACACGCTGTCCTGTATAGATAGGGTCTAGTCTACTGACACATGCTGTCCTGTATAGATAGGGTCTAGTCTACTGACACACGCTGTCCTGTATAGATAGGGTCTAGTCTACTGACACACGCTGTCCTGTATAGATAGGGTCTAGTCTACTGACACACGCTGTCCTGTATAGATAGGGTCTAGTCTACTGACACACGCTGTCCTGTATTGATAGGGTCTAGTCTACTGACACACGCTGTCCTGTATAGATAGGGTGTAGTCTACTGACACACGCTGTCCTGTATAGATAGGGTGTAGTCTACTGACACATGCTGTCGTGTATAGATAGGGTGTAGTCTACTGACACACGCTGTCCTGTATAGATAGGGTGTAGTCTACTGACACACGCTGTCCTGTATAGATAGGGTGTAGTCTACTGACACACGCTGTCCTGTATAGATAGGGTCTAGTCTACTGACACACACTGTCCTGTATAGATAGGGTGTAGTCTACTGACACACGCTGTCCTGTATAGATAGGGTCTAGTCTACTGACACACGCTGTCCTGTATAGATAGGGTCTAGTCTACTGACACACGCTGTCCTGTATAGATAGGGTCTAGTCTACTGACACACGCTGTCCTGTATAGATAGGGTCTAGTCTACTGACACACGCTGTCCTGTATAGATAGGGTGTAGTCTACTGACACACGCTGTCCTGTATAGATAGGGTGTAGTCTACTGACACACGCTGTCCTGTATAGATAGGGTGTAGTCTACTGACACACGCTGTCCTGTATAGATAGGGTCTAGTCTACTGACACACGCTGTCCTGTATAGATAGGGGGTAGTCTACTGACACACGCTGTCCTGTATAGATAGGGTCTAGTCTACTGACACACGCTGTCCTGTATAGATAGGGTGTAGTCTACTGACACACGCTATCCTGTATAGATAGGGTCTAGTCTACTGACACACGCTGTCCTGTATAGATAGGGTGTAGTCTACTGACACACGCTGTCCTGTATAGATAGGGTGTAGTCTACTGACACACGCTGTCCTGTATAGATAGGGTGTAGTCTACTGACACACGCTGTCCTGTATAGATAGGGTCTAGTCTACTGACACACGCTGTCCTGTATAGATAGGGTCTAGTCTACTGACACACGCTGTCCTGTATAGATAGGGTGTAGTCTACTGACACACGCTGTCCTGTATAGATAGGGTGTAGTCTACTGACACACGCTGTCCTGTATAGATAGGGTCTAGTCTACTGACACACGCTGTCCTGTATAGATAGGGTGTAGTCTACTGACACACGCTGTCCTGTATAGATAGGGTGTAGTCTACTGACACACGCTGTCCTGTATAGATAGGGTGTAGTCTACTGACACACGCTGTCCTGTATAGATAGGGTCTAGTCTACTGACACACGCTGTCCTGTATAGATAGGGTCTAGTCTAATGACACACGCTGTCCTGTATAGATAGGGTGTCGTCTACTGACACACGCTGTCCTGTATAGATAGGGTGTAGTCTACTGACACACGCTGTCCTGTATAGATAGGGTGTAGTCTACTGACACACGCTGTCCTGTATAGATAGGGTGTAGTCTACTGACACACGCTGTCCTGTATAGATAGGGTGTAGTCTACTGACACATGCTGTCCTGTATAGATAGGGTGTAGTCTACTGACACACGCTGTCCTGTATAGATAGGGTGTAGTCTACTGACACACGCTGTCCTGTATAGATAGGGTGTCGTCTACTGACACACGCTGTCCTGTATAGATAGGGTGTAGTCTACTGACACACGCTGTCCTGTATAGATAGGGTGTCGTCTACTGACACACGCTGTCCTGTATAGATAGGGTGTAGTCTACTGACACACGCTGTCCTGTATAGATAGGGTGTAGTCTACTGACACACGCTGTCCTGTATAGATAGGGTGTAGTCTACTGACACACGCTGTCCTGTATAGATAGGGTCTAGTCTACTGACACACGCTGTCCTGTATAGATAGGGTAGTCTACTGACACACGCTGTCCTGTATAGATAGGGTGTAGTCTACTGACACACGCTGTCCTGTATAGATAGGGTGTAGTCTACTGACACACGCTGTCCTGTATAGATAGGGTGTAGTCTACTGACACACGCTGTCCTGTATAGATAGGGTGTAGTCTACTGACACACGCTGTCCTGTATAGATAGGGTGTAGTCTACTGACACACGCTGTCCTGTATAGATAGGGTGTAGTCTACTGACACACGCTGTCCTGTATTGATAGGGTCTAGTCTACTGACACACGCTGTCCTGTATTGATAGGGTGTAGTCTACTGACAGAGCAAGAACATCAAAACAAGCTACATATCCAAGATAGGGTTGCAAAATGTAAATAACTTCACTGCTTTTTTCGTCCTTATTCATGGAATCTTTCAACTGGGATTCATGGAAAACCTGGGGAATTGTGGTGGTATTTTCCAGGATTTTTCAATCATAACACAAGATGATAAAGAGTTGAGCATTTACCTGTATGGAGAACCTTCAGGGTCGAAACAGGCTTGTTCACTAAGACCAGCGGTCCTGTACGGTCGACCGCGTTAACCTGTATCTCCAGTTTCTGCGGTTGAACCGTAGCGTGACCGGTCTCCGGGTAGACACAGAACCCGGTGTGCGTTCCATCGGTCACGGTAAACAGGAAACTGTCATGTCGGGCGTTCGCTGTTCCGTCGTGTTTGTAACAGATGAGGTTCTCAATCAGATCCAGTTTGGTGAACGTCATGGCAACGCGGGTCCCGTTGTAGAGCAGACGGCCGTGGAGAGGTTGCTGGGTGACGGTGAAGAGTAGCTGACCGTCTGGAGTGTCTCTGTCCTTCACACTCAGCTCAAACGGTGTGACCAGCTTGGTCTCACCTGCAACCAGGACCAACCTATAAACAGGATAACAATACAGGACCAACCTATAAACAGGATAACAATACAGGACCAACCTATAAACAGGATAACAATACAGGACCAACCTATTATCAGGATACCAATACAGGACCAACCTATTATCAGGATAACAATACAGGACCAACCTATAATAAGGATAATAATACAGGACCAACCTATAATAAGGATAACAATACAGGACCAACCTATAATAAGGATAATAATACAGGACCAACCTATAATAAGGATAATAATACTGGACCAACCTATAATAAGGATAATAATACAGGACCAACCTATAATAAGGATAATAATACAGGACCAACCTATAATAAGGATAATAATACAGGACCAACCTATAATCAGGATTCCAATACAGGACCAACCTATAATAAGGATAATAATACAGGACCAACCTATAATAAGGATAACAATACAGGACCAACCTATAATAAGAGTAATAATACAGGACCAACCTATAAACAGGATAATGATACAGGACCAACCTATAATAAGAGTAATAATACAGGACCAACCTATAAACAGGATAATAATACAGGAACAACCTATAATAAGGATAACAATACAGGACCAACCTATAATAAGGATAATAATACAGAACCAACCTATAATAAGGATAATAATACAGGACCAACCTATTATCAGGATAACAATACAGGACCAACCTATAATAAGGATAATAATACAAGACCAACCAATAAACAGGATAATAATACAGGACCAACCTATAATAAGGATAACAATACAGGACCAACCTATAATAAGGATAATAATACATGACCAACCTATAATAAGGATAACAATACAGGACCAACCTATAATAAGGATAACAATACAGGACCAACCTATAATCAGGATAATAATACAGGACCAACCTATAATAAGGATAATAATACAGGACCAACCTATAATAAGGATAATAATACAAGACCAACCTATAATAAGGATAACAATACAGGACCAACCTATAATCATTATAATGATACAGGACCAACCTATAATCAGGATAATAATACAGGACCAACCTATAATAAGGATAATAATACAGGACCAACCTATAAACAGGATAATAATACAGGACCAACCTATAATAAGGATAACAATACAGGACCAACCTATAATAAGGATAACAATACAGGACCAACCTATAAACAGGATAATAATACAGGACCAGCCTATAATAAGGATAACAATACAGGACCAACCTATAATAAGGATAATAATACAGGACCAACCTATAATAAGGATAATAATACAGGACCAACCTATAATCAGGATAATAATACAGGACCAACCTATGATAAGGATAATAATACATGACCAAGCTATAATAAGGATAACAATACAGGACCAACCTATAATAAGGATAACAATACAGGACCAACCTATAATAAGGATAATAATAGAAGACCAACCTATAATAAGGATAACAATACAGGACCCACCTATAATAAGGATAACAATACAGGACCCACCTATGATAAGGGTAATAATACAGGACCAACCTTTAATACGGATAATAATACAGGACCAACCTATGATAAGGATAATAATACAGGACCAACCTATGATAAGGGTAATAATACAGGACCAACCTTTAATACGGATAATAATACAGGACCAACCTATAATAAGGATAACAATACAGGACCAACCTTTAATACGGATAATAATACAGGACCAACCTATGATAAGGGTAATAATACAGGACCAACCTATAATAAGGATAACAATACAGGACCAACCTATGATAAGGATAATAATACAGGACCAACCTATAATATGGATAATAATACAGGACCAACCTATAATAAGGATAATAATACAGGACCAACCTATAATAAGGATAATAATACAGGATCAACCTATAATAAGGATAATAATACAGGACCAACCTATGATAAGGATAATAAT
>CM059798.1:26075612-26085612 GCA_030435695.1 Brachymystax lenok tsinlingensis
ATTTACAAAATCCTCATGTGAAGCGACTAAACCTGAGGAAGGGAAGTAAGAGATACGTGTAAAAAACAAGGCTGATTGAATTCGTATTGAAAGATTTTAGCTAAAAAAACAAGGCTGATTGAATTCGTATTGAAAGATTTTAGCTAAAAAAAACAAGGCTGATTAAATTCGGATTTATAAGATTTTAGCTAAAAAAAACAAGGCTGATTGAATTCGGATTATAAGATTTTAGCTAAAAAAACAAGGCTGGGTCTGAAATGGTCAAGGGTAGTGCACTAGATAGGGGATAGCATTTGGAATGCAGGCCAAGAGTAATCCGCTATTTTCTTCCGATCTTCCTACTCTAACACGGTTTACTGTCAGAACACCTTGACATTGCTTCTGTTTTATGTTATTTTTACTTCCAATTATAACTGTAATTGACTTTGCTAGTATAGTGGAATATTGTATGTACATTTGAATTGTGTTGTGTGTTTTATGTTGTTGTTCACGTGAATGGTGGTTACTGTCAAACTATTGAAAATATAAAATAAAATGTTTGAAAAAAAAGGTAGACAGTAAACCTTGATATGAAGTGGGAGACACCAGACGTTGCAGGCAGCCCTGCCCCGGACCCTGGCGGATGATAAACATTAGAGTCCTGTCCTCTGAGTCCAGATCTGTGGCTTTCAGGATCTTATTGGTGATGACTTTCCATTCACTGAACTCCACCTCCAGCCCATTGTTGATCGCCAGGCGAGGGGTCTCGTCGTCGACCGGTATCACCACGACGACGACCTTCTTCTCTACAACGTGTTTCCCGTCCGTTACTTTCACCAAGAAGTTGTCGTGTCTTGTCTCAGAACCATCATGCTCGTAGACAATGGTGGAACCGGTTCGGATCTGATCCAAGGTGAACGTCACAACGATAACGGTACCTGTCGCCAGGTGCTGGACGATATTCCCGTGTTTGGGAGGAACCACGACCTCGAATTCCAGAACATCGCCCGGAACGTCGAGGTCGACCACATTGAGGATTGGAACGTTGACCGTGAGGCTCATCCCTTCCATTACCACGAACTCTCGCGTGAACACCTGAGGCTCCTCGTCATTGTCTGGGAAGATCACAACGGTCAAAATGCTGATCTCTGATTGGTTGATTCCGTCTGAACACTGGAGAGTCGTCCTATCCTCGACAGGTTCTGTTCCTTTATGTATACTCTGAACGTAGACGACGTTCCCGAGTCGAACGTCTCGGAAGTGGAACGCCGTCACAGCGATACCCGCTCTGGGCTTCTCCGAGCCAGGACTAGGTGAGGTGATCTCTAAGTATCCGAATGTCGGCTGGACCAGGATGGTACAGAGAACAGCGTCAGCGTCAGTGTCAGAGTCCTCTACTCTGATGTTCTCTACTGTTACCACCTTCTTCTCTCCTTCCGTGACCTTTAACAGACCCCCGACACGAAGTATGGGCGGAACGCTGTCAACAGGAAGTATCGACACCTGAACTTTGACCTTCTGAATGACCCTGTTTCCCCCGGAGATCCACGGACCAATCATGGTGAGCGTGAAGGTGTCGTTGTGTTTCCCAGGTCCAATCTCGCCGCTGGTGTGGACATAGGTCACATGACCGTCGATGATGTCACGCAGCGTCAGCCTATCAGAGAGCGCACCCTGAACTTGGACGACCCCGGAGCGAGGCGGTTGCTCGATGAGAAAGGTGAGGTCATCAACGTGCATCCTGCGGCTGACCTGGACTTTGTCTCCTGCGATTCGAATCTGCCCGTTCTCGTTTACTTCTATGATTATATGGAGTTCTCCCGGTGTTGGAGCGGCCATCGGTGGCGTTGCCATGACAGCCGGAGTAACAATGTTGATTCTGATCGTCACGGGAACCTTGTGGTATCCATCGCTAACGTCCACTTTTACAACATCACTTCCTGGACCGTTGCCACGGTGAATGTACACTACAACACCCCTGTGGACGTCTGCTAGGGTGAAATTGTTCCAAACAGACAGGTCTACACCAACGCATCTCAGAACACCAAACCTTGGAACCTGGGTCACGATGAACGTGATATTATCAGCACTGGTATCCTGATCTGTAGCATCCAACACATCCTTGGTGAACACATACGTATTCTTTACATTGATGTTGAGGTTGACACCAGTATTGGTGACTGGGGGTTTGTTGTCCACTGGCTGCAGGTTGATAGTAAAGATTCCATCTACAGAGTGTCCTACTGTATCTTTCACAATAAAGGTGAACTGGACCACTCTAGGTGTGGTTCCCAACTCCAGATCTGGTGGCTTATAGGCTACTTTGAGGTGGTTGACCTGTGCCTGGGTGAACTCGGTGACAACAACATTAGGGTTGTCAGTCAGGACGATATGGCCCAGTGGCGTTGGGTTGTTCTGGTCTGTGTTAGTGGGTGGGATAACGATAATATACCTCAGGTCTCTGTCGTCAGAGTCTAGATCTGTGAAATGTAAACACGTCTTCTGTATCGGAGTGAGTTGGTACTCTTTAACGGTCAGGACTAGAGTGGAACCGGGGAAGGGTTCCGGTGCGAGGTCGTCGACCGGGTGGATTCTGACTAGGAACATGTTGTCACCTGATTGGTTGGGAGGGACGTTGTCGTCCTGGCAATGGAACACTAATTGGTCAGTGAAGGTGGAGGTGAGACGAGGTCCGGTGTGTTGGTAGAACACTCTACCCTCTGTTATGTCTCGTTGGAGCCATTCGGTGACGACGCATTCGTAGACTCGTTCGGTGGTGTTGAATGTCCATCCAGTGAGGTCCACAGGTGGGTGTGATTGTCTGAGAAACACCTAATAAAAATATAATACAATGCTTTTCATAATAGAAGAATCACAAAGCTCCAGACAAAATACAATAATGAAGGCAACATACATTAATAAGTATCAAGGAACTCACCTGTCCGATGGTCGAGAATGGTGCCACGAGGACAAACTTCACTGTCGAGATATCGGAATCAACATCCGTCGCACTTAGAGCCACCGATGATATCATCTTGGTCTCCTTCCGGGACAGGATCAACCCGGTGTTGACATTGATGACCGGAGCCTCATCGTCCGTGGCGACAATCGTCACTGGGAACAGGAAGTCGACGTCGAATCGCCCGTCCGTCATGCGGAACAGGATGTTATCGGAGAACATTTTGGAACCGTCATGTTCGTAGACAACCACGCCGCTGTCGAGTTCCGCCGGCGTGAAGTACTTCCGTTGCCGCTGTGACCCGAGAGGTGACCCGAGGACTGTCAGGACGCCGTGTTGACATCCTCGGAGGACGGTGATCCTGACGTCTGATAGGTTGTCTTCGTCGCTAATTCTGAGGTTATGGTTGGACGACAGCGGTCTGGACTGGCCCTTGAATAGCATCTGGGAAGGACAGAGAGAAAGAGAGATAGAAAGACAAAGAGGTTGATAATGCCAGAGGCCTCATAAGACATTATGTGCCTTCGGAAAGTATTCAGACCCCTTGACTTTTTTCACATTTTGTTATGTTACAGACTTATTCAAAAATGTATTAATTCGTTATTTTCAATCTAAACAAAATACTCAATAATGACAAAGCAAAAAAAAATTATGAAAAAAAAGAAGAAATACTGAAATATCACATTTACATAAATATTCAGACCCTTTACTCAGTACTTTGTTGAAGCACCTTTGGCAGCAACTACAGCCTCAAGTCTTTTTGGGTATGACGCTACAAGCTTGGCATACCTGTATTTGGGGAGTTTCTCCCATTCTTCTCTGCAGAGCCTCTCAAGCTCTGTCAGGTTGGATGGGGAGCACTGATGCACAGGTCTCTCCAGAGATGTTCGATCGTGTTAAAGTCCGAGCCCTGGCTCCACTCAAGGACATTCAGAGACTTGTCCCGAAGCCACTCCTGCGTTGTCTTGGCTGTGTGCTTAGGGTCGTTGTCCTGTTTGAAGGTGAACCTTTGCCCCAGTCTGAGGTCCTGAGTGCTCTGGAGCAGATTTTCATCAAGGATCTTTCTGTACATTGCTCCGTTCATCTTTGCCTGGATCCTGACTAGTCTCCCAGTCCCTGCCGCTGAAAAACATCCCCACAGCATGATGCTGCCACCACCATGTTTCACCGTAGGGATGGTGCCAGGTTTCCTCCAGACGTGACGCTTGGCATTCAGGCCAAGGAGTTCAATCTTGGTTTCATCAGACCAGAGAATCTTGTTTCTCATGGTCTGAGAATCCTTTAGGTGCCTTTTGGCAAACTCCAAGTGGGCTGTCATGTGCCTTTTACTGAGGAGAGGCTTACATCTGGCCACTCTACCATAAAGGCCTGATTGGTGGAGTGCTGCAGAGATGGTTGTTCTTCTGGAAGGTTCTCCCATCTCCACAGAGGAACTCTAGAGCTCTATCAGAGTTACCATCGGGTTCTTGGTCACCTCCCTGACCAAGGCCCTTCTTCCCCGATTGCTCAGTTTGGCTTGGCGGCCAGCTCTAGGAAGAGTCTTGGTGGTTCCAAACTTCTTCCATTTAAGAATGATGGAGGCCACTGTGTTCTTGGGGACCTTCAATGCTGCAGACATGTTTTGGTACCCTTCCCCAGATCTGTGCCTCGACACAATCCTGTCTCGGAGCTCTACGGACAATTCCTTCGACCTCATGGCTTGGTTTTTGCTCTGACATGCACTGTCAACTGTGGGACCTTATATAGACAGTTTTGTGCCTTTCCAAATCATGTCCAATCAGTTGAATTTACCACAGGTGGACTCCAATCAAGTTGTAGAAACATCTCAAGGATGGTCAATGGAAACAGGATGCAGGGTCTCAATACTTATGTAATTAAGATATTTCTGTTTTTTTTAATATATTTGCAAACATTTCTAAAAACCTGTTTTCTCTTGGGGTAGTGTGATGTCATTATGGGGTATTGTGATGTCATTATGGGGTATTGTGATGTCATTATGGGGTATTGTGATGTCATTATGGGGTAGTGGGATGTCATTATGGGGTATTGTGATGTCATTATGGGGTATTGTGATGTCATTATGGGGTATTGTGATGTCATTATGGGGTATTGTGATGTCATTATGGGGTAGTGTGTGCAGATTGCTGAATATTTTTATTTATTTAATCCCTTTTAGAATAAGGTTGTGACGTAACAAAATGTGGAAAAAGTCAAAGGGTCTGAATACTTTCCGTACAATTACAGAATTTGATGGCGCATGTGAGTGTGAGCATATGTGTGTGAGTGTGTGTATGTGAGTGTGTGTGTGTGTGTGTGTGTGTGTGTGCATGCGCTGTGTGTACCTGTCCAGTATTGCTGGTGACTACAGGAGCCAGTGTGTTCATGGGTTTGACCACTATCATGAAGGAGAACCGTTCTGAAGTGACCCCGTCTGAATCCACCACCTCCAACTCTACATGGATGATCCTCTCAGAGTGACGACCAGTATCCTGGGGGAACAATTACTTTAGTGCATCTTTACTTGCTATGTTCTTACGTATTAACCTTACTTAAATTTGATCCATTTGAAATACATTGGTCACTCCAAAGATACTTCAGAAATAATGGAATTGGAAAAATAAATTCAATATACAAATGCTCAAGACTCGCCTCTGCTGGGGGTCTGTAGGCGATCTTCAGGTCTTTGACGTCCCGCTGACAGAATGACGTAATTGGCCGGTTCTGGTCGTCCGTGCTGATGATGTCACCCTGGTCCGGAGCCAATGTAGTGAGGATGTTGAAGACGAGGTCGCCCGAGGCGGACTCTGCGTCCTCCGCTGCCAACATGTCACTGGTGATGGCTGTCATCACAAACTGGTCCACCTATTTATAGTGAATAAAAATAAACATTTTGATCAGACTAGGACAGATCCATGTTGTGGCGATGTATTTTACACGTGTAGAGTACTGTCTTGTCATTGGGTGATTGTGATGTGGTGTACGTGTTAATAATTGTTTAATACAAATCATTGAATAAATAAATCGACCGATCAATCACTCAATCCATCCATCAATCAATGAATCAATAACTGGCGTACCTCCATCATCATCATGGCGAGAAAGCTGGGTCTGGGAGGGCTGTTGGTGATACCCTCTCTGATCCTGAACAGAATACATCACACAAGATGACCCCCAGAAGTGACCCCAGAGACGACCCCAGAAGTTACCCCAGAGATGACCCCAGAGCCGACCCCAGAGGGTCACATATGGTAACAAAAGTATGAAAGCATTTGTTATAACATTTCTGTCCAAAGGGCTCCTAGACGGAAAACCAGACAACATCTAATGATAAAAGACTGGACAATTCTCTACATAGTACCCTATTCTCTACATAGTACCCTATTCTCTACATAGTACCCTATTCTCTACATAGTACCCTATTCTCTACATAGTACCCTACTCTCTACATAGTACCCTGTTCTCTACATAGTACCCTGTTCTCTACATAGTACCCTATTCTCTACATAGTACCCTACTCTCTACATAGTACCCTGTTCTCCACATAGTACCCTATTCTCTACATAGTACCCTATTCTCTACATAGTACCCTACTCTCTACATAGTACCCTGTTCTCCACATAGTACCTTATTCTCTACATAGTACCCTATTCTCTACATAGTACCCTGTTCTCCACATAGTACCCTGTTCTCTACATAGTACCCTGTTCTCTACATAGTACCCTATTCTCTACATAGTACCCTATTCTCTACATAGTACCCTGTTCTCTACATAGTACCCTACTCTCTACATAGTACCCTGTTCTCTACATAGTACCCTGTTCTCTACATAGTACCCTACTCTCTACATAGTACCCTGTTCTCTACATATTACCCTGTTCTCTATATAGTACCCTATTCTCTACATAGTACCCTATTCTCTACATAGTACCCTACTCTCTACATAGTACCCTGTTCTCCACATAGTACCTTATTCTCTACATAGTACCCTATTCTCTACATAGTACCCTGTTCTCCACATAGTACCCTGTTCTCTACATAGTACCCTGTTCTCTACATAGTACCCTGTTCTCTACATAGTACCCTACTCTCTACATAGTACCCTGTTCTCTACATAGTACCCTGTTCTCTACATAGTACCCTGTTCTCTATATAGTACCCTATTCTCTATATAGTACCCTATTCTCTATATAGTACCCTGTTCTCTACATATTACCCTGTTCTCTATATAGTACCCTACTCTCTACATAGTACCCTATTCTCTATATAGTACCCTATTCTCTACATAGTACCCTACTCTCTACATAGTACCCAAAGCCAAAATCATACAACACAAACAATGCAAACCTGACTGTGATCTGGAAGTACTCCTGCCGTGTGGCCCTCCCGTGTTTGTCTAGTAACTCTGCTAGCGAGGGAATGTAGTCGACGTAAGGTGAGCCCGAGGCAGGGGTGAGTTTATAGCGAACATCCATGTTGACGAAAGCATCGCAGTCCGTCGGTGGACCGTTGGTGATGTAATTCATAAGTGTACCATGTCTGGGGAAACCGCCCGTTCCAGTCAATAAGGTGAGCTTGCACTGCGACACGGAACCGCCGGAACCGAAACTGGACCCGCTGAATGGAATCCCCAAGCTCTGAACATCGATGGCGTTAGAGATCCCGTCCAGCTCGCTCACGATCAGCGGAGTGTCCGTGGTCACAACCTCTCGATCGTTCGCAGTCACCTCGACCTCTAAGGTCAAAGGTATGACCAGCGTGTCCGTCTGCGTGTCATACCTCACCTGTAACCTCACTGTATCCCTGGTGATGACCTTTGACCCGAAATGCGTGTACTTCACCTGGCCTTTCCCGAACGCGCACAGGAACTTCTTTGGGGTGAGTGTTCCCGGTACGACAGCACGGTCATAGTCGAAGACCGTGATGTAGCAGCGGTCGCCTGGAAGGACTCTGGTCACCAGGTCACAGACAGGGTCCAGGTAGACCCAACTCCCCCGGGGGACCTTCAGCCCTCCGTTGCCCAGGATGACGGAGCCTGGCTGGGGTCGGGGGCGATGGTGGTATTGGTGCCAGTTGGTCCCTTCTACAGACGGACAGCAGAGATCCAGAACGAGACTGATACAGAGATATATCCAGCTCAGAGGTTGCCGTTTCTGTTTGGTGGCTGTTGTTTGTTGTCGGTGTCGATGTTCAGGGCTGGACTCAGGGTCCAGCTCTTTTCCTGCTGTTGTTGTAGCCATAGTGTTCTCTCTCTCTCTGGCAGGACTGTAGCTGCTGGAGGCCCTTTATATATTGAGATCGTCCTCTGCCTCCCTTTCCCAAACCCACTCCTCATATTTCGCTCTTTTACAGACCCTCCTCTCTCCCTCCATCTCTCTCTCCATGCAGACTTTTTTCTCACACCCCTCCCTCTCTCTACAAACATTTACAGAGGGGGGCGGAAGGCACTCCAAAGTAATTCCCACCAAAATGAGTAAAACCCCCTCTGAACAAATACCTCTCCACACATTACCTCTCCACACAATACCTCTCCACACATTACCTCTCCACACATTACCCAAACACATGACCTCTCCACACATTACCTCTCCACACATTACCTCTCCACACATTACCCAAACACATGACCTCTCCACACATGACCTCTCCACACATTACCTCTCCACACATTACCTCTCCACACAATACCTCTCCACACATTACCTCTCCACACATTACCCAAACACATGACCTCTCCACACATTACCTCTCCACACATTACCTCTCCACACATTACCTCTCCACACATTACCTCTCCACACATTACCTCTCCACACATTACCTCTCCACACATTACCCAAACACATTACCTCTCCACACATTACCTCTCCACACATTACCCAAACACATGACCTCTCCACACATTACCTCTCCACACATTACCTCTCCACACATTACCTCTCCACACATTACCCAAACACATTACCTCTCCACACATTACCTCTCCACACATTACCCAAACACATGACCTCTCCACACATTACCTCTCCACACATTACCTCTCCACACATTACCTCTCCACACATTACCCAAACACATGACCTCTCCACACATTACCTCTCCACACATTACCTCTCCACACATTACCCAAACACATTACCTCTCCACACATTACCTCTCCACACATTACCCAAACACATGACCTCTCCACACATTACCTCTCCACACATTACCTTTCCACACATTACCTCTCCACACATTACCCAAACACATGACCTCTCCACACATTACCTATCCACACATTACCTCTCCACACATTACCCAAACACATGACCTCTCCACACATTACCTCTCCACACATTACCTCTCCACACATTACCTCTCCACACATTACCTTTCCACACATTACCTCTCCACACATTACCTCTCCACACATTACCTCTCCACACATTACCTCTCCACACATTACCTTTCCACACATTACCCAAACACATGACCTCTCCACACATTACCTCTCCACACATTACCTCTCCACACATGACCTCTCCACACATTACCTCTCCACACATTACCTCTCCACACATTACCTCTCCACACATTACCTCTCCACACATTACCCAAACACATGACCTCTCCACACATTACCTATCCACACATTACCTCTCCACACATTACCCAAACACATGACCTCTCCACACATTACCTCTCCACACATTACCTCTCCACACATTACCCAAACACATGACCTCTCCACACATTACCTCTCCACACATTACCTCTCCACACATTACCCAAACACATGACCTCTCCACACATTACCTATCCACACATTACCTCTCCACACATTACCCAAACACATGACCTCTCCACACATTACCTCTCCACACATTACCTCTCCACACATTACCCAAACACATGACCTCTCCACACATTACCTATCCACACATTACCTCTCCACACATTACCCAAACACATGACCTCTCCACACATTACCTCTCCACACATTACCTCTCCACACATTACCTCTCCACACATTACCTTTCCACACATTACCTCTCCACACATTACCTCTCCACACATTACCTC